>JABAYD010000832.1:0-13664 GCA_014822095.1 Diplotaxis tenuifolia
TACTATGCACTTTCTACAGAGGCATCGATTTGGACTGTCTGCGAATACCAATGAAATCCTGTTTGGTTTGAAATTTGTTAGTCCCAAACCCTTGGAAACTGAGTAAGGCATGAGGTTCACACTTGAACCCAGGTCGCATAACGAACAAGCGAACATTGTTCTTCCAATCTGAACCGAGTGGATAAACTTTCCAGGATCACCTAACTTCTTGAGTGCTCTGTATTAGAGGATGGCTTTGCATTCATTTGAGGCCAGCAAGATATCGCTGTATGCAGAAATCTTTCCAGAGACAATCCCTTCACAAGACTGTGCACTAAAGGAATCATCTGGATCGCGTCCATGATGGATGACTTAACAGTTAAATCCTCCAGAATCTTTCTACACTTCAACTCTTCGCGATCCTTGCGTGTTTTCCATGCTGGCACAGTGTATGGAACTTTCAATGTGTAAACACGAGCAGGAGCAGACTGATATTGTGTCGTAGGAGCAGTGGGTCCCGTGTCAGTTGGTTGTTCTGCGTCATGTTCTTCATCGAGAACATCCTTGAGCGGAGGCTGTTCTCCTTCCTTCTGCTTTCTTTTCTCTGTTGCGGTAAACTTTTAGGAAATTGGTTCTTGGAGTTGTCTTCCACTTCTCAACTCGACTGCATTACAGTTCTTGAGATTTTATATATTTTTCCAAAGAGTGTTCCCTACTGCCTTTTGATAGTTTCAGCAGTTTGAGCAATTTGATCATCCATCTTCCTTATGTGACTTATAATAGGATCGTATTTGGAGTTTATCTCAGTGAACATGTTGACCATCCGGGTATTTATCTCGTTGATAACCTGGTTCAGTGTCTTTTCTTGAATTTGCTGACCTTGTAAAGGTTATTGCATCATCATGCATAAACCCTTTAGCTCATCAGGTTGACTGTTCGCAGCAGCCGGAGCAGTATGCTCATTGTTCTGCCTGTTCTGATTCTGATATTGGTTCTGAGCTTGCACATTTTTCTGCCTGTTCTGATTCTGATGAGCATTTTCCCTTCCTGATTCTGACGATAGTTCTTCTAATACCCAGCATTCTGTGACTGATTTCCCTGAGCTATGTCGGTTGGATTCTCCGCATTAGTCTTGTAGGAGAACATGTGCTGGTTGTTCCTCACATTAGGGTTCGAATGATAGTTCTTGAACTGCCTAACCCTAACCGCGGACGTAACTGACTTCTTGCTAGTTTTCTTTTGTTGCCTAAATTAATTTTGACCATTTTAGAGCAACTGATGTACCTTGGTTGTTAGCTCATCAATCTTTTGAGTGTCTACTCTGTTCACCTTTTTGGAACAGTCGGTCTCTGAATTTTTGTTGTCCAAACTGGATGCCATGTCTCTATCAGTGTGAATGCTCCATCATTTATTTGGGTCATGAAATCTCCATTGCTCGCAGAATTTAGAGCATTAGAAAATTCTCAATCAACTCCATTGTAGAAGATGCCTAGAAGGTAGTCATCTTCAAAGCCATGATGAGGGCACTCTTTGCGGTAATCATTGAAACGGTCCCATGTGTCGCAAAATGGTTCATCAGTCAGTTGTTTGATGAGAAAATCTTGTTCCTCGGAGTGGATGTCTTTGATTTCATGTAGAAGTGCCTCAGGAACGCTGATCGGACCTTTTCCCACAAGGTAAGAGAGCCATTAAGGAGAGAATTTAGCCACCTAGCTTCCTTGCCATCAATAGAGAATGGAAAAAGTGTGCACTTAATGTAGTCTGGTAATACTCCATTAGCACGTGTGAAACTGCACATTTTCTTAAAGCTCTCAATGTGCTCAATAGGGATCTCTGCCGGGAGACCATGAAATGTCTTCCTCTGCACTAGCGCGATAAAGGCTGGCTTTATCTCAAAGTCTTGACGAGTGCATGTTGGCAGAGTGATGGTTGAACACTTAGTGGGGATATTGCGCGGAACGTTTCTCTCCTCAATTGGAACAGGTTGTTCCTGCTGTACGGCTCCATAAGCTGCATGGTATGCAGCTTGCTGAGCCTGCATGGTTTGCTGCATCTGCTGCAGTTGTTGTTGCATGAGTGCCACTGCAGCAGTGAGGTCATCGTTATTGTTGTGATCACCCATTGTGGTGTTAGTTGCCTCGGTTGTTGACGGTTATGTCGTTTTAATCTTGCGAGCTCTACGTTACTGAGTGTGACTAAGGGTCCTTGTGCGTTTCTCCGAGTATGTATACTAGTCATGTACCTAGAACATTTGTTGCAAGAAAGAGAAAACGAGCAAGTTAGAAATTTTAGACTTAATACGTAAACGAGAAATAAAGGTAAAAGAATCTTGTCCCAGTCTCAACGATGTCAAAACTTGATAAACTAAAATTGGATCTTTATCTACTGTCAAGTTAATAGTGTTGTTGTAGTATTTTTGATTCAATTCCAGAGGACCAGCCCACACTTTTTTCATATCCCCGATCTTAGATAGGGTCGCCGGGACGGACCAGGGTACAAGGGACCGTACCAACGAGGTCATATGACCTTACCATGAAGGTATTATGGTCTGGAAGGAAGGTTAAGAGAATCAGGGAGCTGAGACTTAACCAAAACAAGAAGGAAACAAGTATTGGTAAGCTGGATGAGGAGTATACGAGCTGGATGAGCGAAACGGGAGTTGGACGATCGATACGGGAGCTGGACGAGGCTGCGGTAGGATCCACTAGCTCGGCAAAGCTCGGAAGGAGCTTGACCAGCTAAGGGAAGCTTGGAGGTAGCTCGCCCAGAGTTGGTCAGCTCCCAAGAGCTGGTGGACTAGCTCACCCAGCTGGATCAGCTGGAAACCAGCTCAGCTCAGCTCGATGGAGTGTGAGTCTTGGCCGGCTGGATCATGGTGGGACTGCGGATGGATCATGCTGAAGGTCCGATGGGAGATGGGTCTGGGGGTCTTTTCCAATGGGCTGGAACTCAGATTGATGTATTGGGCCTATTGTTATACAGCCCACACGCCAAAAAGGAGAAGTTGGGACAGTTGCATGCGAGAAGGTGCAAAAGGAGCGGTTGGTGCCTTTTCTATCATCCGGTTGTACCTGTTCGCCCAAAGGAAGTTTGTGTGACCTTTCCTTATAAAAGGATATTCATAGGCCACGAAAATATCATCACTTTGCTTAGACAAAACTCTGCAAAATTACAGAGACAAAGAAAGAGAGAGAAATTGGTTTTGGTGAGAACCGTGTAAGGTTTGGTTGTTTCTGGTGTGTGTGTTCATGGAGATCAAGTCTCGTGAAGATGGATACCAGAAAGAAGGATCGTGATAAGGAGAAGAGAAAGGAGAAGGAACAAGACTAGGAGGATCGTGCGACTAAGGTTAGTGATGTGAACCGAGAAAGCCATTGATTGTCATGGACACATGGTTGGATCCGTGTGGGTTTATGGTAAATTGGGAAACCGGTTGCATCCATCTCTGTTTTATATCATTTCCTTCTCTTCATCTCTTTCTGCTTGTGACCGTGTATGAGAATCGGACACACAAGCCTTGAACCGTGGCTTTTGTCCTAGATTTGGACTTGTCTAGGACAACTTCCATTTTTAGGGTTTGGGGCCGGCCAAGGTCAAATCGGCATGTTCCGGACCGGTTCGTGAGGATCCGACAATAGAGGTCTCTTAGTGGTGATTCATCATGAATTATGGTAATTTATCATGAATTATGCTGATTTTTATTTAGTATTTGGATCACTTTTGATTATGGTCAGATTTGGGCAGGAACATAGACTTAGGCTCGGAACCATGCAATTGTACTAGCCTTTTGTACTAGGTTATCGGACTTATGATTGTATGTGATTTTGCTTCTGTGGTTTCAGGTACTGACAAGGACCGTGGCAAAGCCAAGGAGCCGTGAAGAATCTGGCCGTGATGGATGTGTGGGATATGGGATTAAACTTGTTTTAGTTATGAACTTATGTTAGCCTATTGTGGAAAACTGATCACATGAATACTTTGTATCACGCTGATTTATATTTATACAATATGTTTGCCCCTTAACTGATTTCGTTTATAACTCTGATTGCATGAACCTCATTACATTTAAAATGACTTAGACAAATATTGGCTTAAAACCGGAATCAAACATAGAAATTTTATAGGTTAAGGCCTTGGTCTGGTTGGGGTCCAATGGACCAGGATCGGGTCTTACAACTTTACTTAATTGGGATCAATATTAAGCTAAACAAATTGTAGTTTAAAATCTTATAAGTAGCGTAAATAACAAGTAACAAGGTAAGGTTGTTTTCAATTTGATTAAGGCGCTAGTTTAGGGTTTCTTCTTCAGGTAATGGAGTACGCAAGCCAAGCAATTATTCAAGTCCGGTTATTAGCAAGTCTAAACTCAGATCACTCGGTATAGATCAACCCACTATCGTGGTGTTGGTCACTTTGCAAATCGATCTTGAAACCTAAACCTCGGATCAAGACCGATGACAAGCCTTAGAGATCAAGTCCGATTATGTTCACAAAACACCTTAGTATCTACTTTCGCTGACTAAGGATGCAAAGCTCATTCAAATCATATCAAGTTATCAATCAACGGTTAGCTAAATCGATTAACCCTAGTTCATGCACTAAGTGATCAGTTCAATGCAAGCAGTAAAACATATATGAATGTACACAATCTTAAGATAACTAATTATGCTTAGCTCACGATTCCAATACCCTAGAACCCTAAACTAACTCGGTGACTACTCATACATAACACAAGAGCACAGTGACATGGATTCTGAATAATACTGCATGTAACTGATAATAGAAATAAGAGGGTTCAAGATGATCTTCTCTAAGGAGATAGATGAAGTACTCTCCCTTACAAGTAGCAAATCGCCAAATCCAAACTCTCTAGGTTTCTTGCGTAAAAACTAAGGTAGCCAGAGACGGCTCGGGAGAAATAATAGGAAAATTAGGACAAATCCTGAAATAGAATCTTTATTTTCATAAGTATTGGGGAACGGGCCCTCGGGTTTCTCCGCGCATACGAGAACAGACTGTCTGATTGTTCCGGTTGTGAAAATCTTCAAGGCATGCACTTTCTTCCTTCTTTCGCTCCACACGATCATTCTTTTCACCTATTAGACTTTCAGACCTGTAATGACTAAAAAGGACTAGAACGACTCAATAAAACCTTGAAAACCATTAGTAGGATATACATATAATGTGTCAAAAATACAATATATAAAGACTTATGCTTAAGAATGTTAAGAATGTCTTAGATGTTCGAATGAGATTGAATTTTTATGGTATACATGGTAGGGGTAAATGGAAGTTCCCTAATGGTTGTTTCGTTGTGGATCGAGATGAGAAGTATTTATATTTATTCTGAATGCATGCTTCCCTAAACACATTTTCCCTAAACACATTTTTAAGATATCAAGGTTGATGGTAGGAAGTGAACATCTTGATTTCTGTATCTCTACATTTTTCTGATAATCATTCAGAATTTCGATATGTATATAGAGATAACATTGACTTGAAAGTCTTACAGTATATTTTGGAAGTGATCATAACACACCAGAAATGCATAATAAACAGAGATTCGTCCCCTTAGGGATAAGAACTGCAAATGCAACTGTGGAGTCAAGTTTCATTGAAAGATCTCATAATGATTATCAGAAAAATGTAAAGATACAGAAATCAAGATTTTCACCTCCTACCATCAACCTTGAGATTACATGAAGAGAGCTTAAACAATTTCCAGATGCATTCGCTGTTCCAAAGAGACAGAGAAGCAAGTAGATATCAAAGAAAAAAAGTTCACCTTTTGCATATAAGAAAGAGCCTAGAAACTGAGATAATACCGCTGCTGGGTCCTAAAGCTGCGAAGGATCCAACAGTATGAATAGGTGTTGTTGAGACGACTTAAGAAACCCAAACTGCTCATCTACAATACCAACTCGAGTTTCTCAATCTAACGTAAAATGCAATCTAATTGAAACATAGTATATGTCAAGAATAGAAAGTCTTACAGTATATTTTGGAAGTGATCATAATGTTAAGGAAATATTACATATTATAAGGCTCTCTTTGTAATTACTTAATACTTATACAAAACCCTACGTCTAACCTCTGTATATATACTTTCCGTATACCTTAATAAGATGTATTCAGTTCTCCCTTCATATGGTATCAGAGCCATCTACCTAGCCGCCTTCTCTATTTTTCAAAATTTTCGTTGAACCTCACCATGTCCAACAGCTCCAACTCTCCGGCTTCCAACAGCGAGACCATCATCGTCTCCAACACTACCACCCTTCTCAATATCAATATGACTAATGTCACGAAGCTCACAAGCTCCAACTTTCTCATGTGGAGTCGACAAGTTCATGCACTTCTGGATGGATATGACTTGTCCGGTTACATTGATGGATCTGTTGTCGTTCCTGCGGCTACTCTTACCGGTGATGATGGATCCATTGCTACCAATCCCTCTTATTCCTTGTGGAAACGTCAAGATCGTTTGATCTACAGCGGTCTTTTTGGAGCCATCACGATGACTTTGCAGCCACTCCTCTCCACTGCAACAACTTCGGCAGAGATCTGGTCCATCCTCACGGCAACGTATGCAAAGCCGAGTCGTGGCCATGCTCAGAAACTCCGCAACCAAATCAAATCCTGGAAGAAAGGAACAAAGACCATTGATGAGTTCTATCAAGGACTTACTACCCGATTTGATGAACTTGCTTTACTTGGCAAAGCTCTTGACGTCGAAGATCAGATTGAAAACATTATTAATGGACTTCCAGAGGAGTACAAAACAGTAGCTGATCAGATAGAAGGGCGGGAAGTTCCTCCATCTCTCACAGAGATACATGAAAAGCTGCTCAACCACGAGGCCAAACTCCAACTTGCCTCGACTGCTGCTGCTTCTTCGGCTCCTGTTACTGCAAATTTCACCAATTACAGAGGTTCTACCGGCCACACCAGAGGCAACTACAGAGGCTCCTCAAACCGTGGTGGCTACCGTGGCGGTCACTCAAACCAGAACCAACCCACTGCGTCTCCGCAACCATCTCAGGGACGTGGATATCAAGGCAAATGTCAGATTTGTAGTGTCTTTGGACACAGTTCTCCCTTCATACAAAACACACCAGAAATGCATAATAAACAGAGATCCGTCCCCTTAGGCATAAGAGCTGCAACTTTGAAATCACTGAAAGATCTCTTTGTGGTTATCTTCAGATGTCTAGAGAAAGCAGAGAAGCCAATCTGAACAGGTTTTCCAACATTTTTTATCACATACCAAATGATACCTTACTGCTTCAGCCGTCTCTAATTTCTCCTAGGAGATGTTTTAGAAACATTAGGACCAGTTACAAAAAAAAAAAAAACATTGGGACCAAGAGAAAGCGACTGGTCATTGATAGCGTAGATGTTTAAGAACTGAAGCAAACTTGCGATGAGGCACATAAACTGCTGTGGCCGCCTTAATCCACCAAACCGAGCATCCGTACATTGGAAGATCAAGATTTTGAAAAATATGATGTGAGTTGATATTTACATGTTTAGTCGAAGACAGTTGGGCTTGACGTAGTTAACTCAGAGTTTTTCAACTATCCTCATTTGTGAGTATAAGAGTCGATGAAAACATAGCCGGCATCCAGAGTTTTTCAGCAATCATCCTTTTTTCAGTAGATCTCAGTCATCCTGTTTTTTAGTAGTCCTGTTTTTTCTACATGCACGTCCCAAGTAAAGAACACAATTTACTTTACTAAATAAGTAATTTTTAGGCATTACGCGTTAAAAATCAGAGGATATTTTAAATTCTATGTATGCCACCCAAACATAGAATACAATCGCATTAGTCTAACTTACCCCAGTCACCCACCGTTTCATGTTTAATCAGTCAGCTAATCCTAGAAATAAGTCAAACAAAATTGACTTAAAATATCCAATTACAAGAACTAAACTAAATTAGATCCAAAAATATAATAGACTCGAACTGAAGATGGTAAACTATAAAAATGCTTTCAAAAATATTTTTCTAACGAATCAGAACATAAATGTTTCAAACATTCAGAAATAACCAAATTATAATTATAAATTTTTTTATAATAATTAACTTTAGATCTAATTTCCAAAAAAAAATCAAAATATATTTGAAATTTTCCAGAATACCGGATAATTTTAAAAACACAAAAATATATATAATATCTTCCACTCAACTATTCAGTCGAACTAATTTTCATGATAATGATAAGTATTTGATCATATTTTATTCCAATATATATGTATAATTTTTATTTTAGGATTTTGATGATTTAAAATATATTTTTATTTTCAAAAAACTACATAATTTACGTGAAAATCCAAACCCACAAAACCTGAACTAAGTATGAATCTTTAATAGTTTCAAATAAAATCTCAATTACTACATACAAAAATAATTCACATTGTTTAACTGCTCATAAATATATAAACCAACATCATATTAATATTTTTGGACCATGAAAATATCTTTAACAACAATATAATTCTAAAAACCTAATTGTAAACAATATAAAAGAAATTGTATAAAATATAAAATAAATTGATAAATATGAATAAGATTGTAAAAGTATAAAATAATTGTATAAAATTACAAAAAAAAATGTCAAAACATAACTTTAAGGTTAAGACCATTCAACACAAACATAACAAAAATCATCAAAACAAAAGATTTGTTAACTTGACAACTTACATTCTTTGTCTTTTTTTTTAATTAAAACATTCTTTGTCTTTAAGCTCTACTATCGTGGTTACTCAATCATACCAACATCACCTATCTACAACTCAAAACTATTCATATAAATTTTATACATAAAATTCATAACCCAATCTTTTCGAACCCAAAATATTACAAACCACAAATAACGCACCAAATATAAGATCAAAGTGTTTTAAAAAGGAAACAACATCCCCCCTCCCCCACATATCAATGCTACAACTCTTTCATATAGAAATAACTATTGTAAACAAGCAAATCTTATCATATATAATCTCTCCTCACCTAAAATCTTCCAACATACAAAAATTGTTATCATACGCTTTTCTTCCAAATATAAACCTAAAACATAAACAACAAAATCATAAAAATATTAATAATTTAGATCTCAAGTAAATATATCCCGTCCGTAGGGTAGACCGATCTCAGTTTCCTAAAAATGAACTAGGCATTTATCTAGTACAGCCAAGATGCAAAAGATCTTAGGGGCACTTAAGAAACCCACCGTCCTGATAGATTTGGAAAATATAGCCCACCACCTAAACTTATATATTAGCAATGGATCCGAATTAGCTTAATGAGTCATGTTTTATAGTAGTGCGCAAACAAACTTATAGTATATGACCATCTCTGCATACTAGCCTACATATTGGTGTGTATATATATAACAATAATTTTAGAGATATATTACATCCCTCAGGAAATACTAATCAAGTAAATAGAATCTGGCCCAGTTGGATAATGCCGATTTGAAAACATTGAAAACACACATGCTTTTCGGCACAAGATTAGGGTTTTCACAACTTGCCTTGTTTTTCCAAAAACACCATCTTTTCATAAGTTTTTAGTCAGTTCTCATTGTAAGGGTAAGTACATTAAAGGGTCATGAAAAGAAGTTCACCCTCATCCCAAGAAAAAAAACGACCCGCTATTGGTCAGTTTTTTTTAACAAAAACAAACGAAAAAAAAATTGGTATGTGAATCTCACTCCCTGGTTTATTGATGCACACTGCCTAATTGTCTCTTTGATCATCAATAAACTTCTTTCAAATAATTCATTATCGAATTTGTGTACAGTGGCGGTTCTCTGATTTCCTTTGACAGCACATAATATGTATACATCATACATGATAACGTACCTATATATACATATATCGTTTATATAGATACCTGGAATTATGTATAGATATATATGATTTAACTATGAAACTAGGTCAAACCTTAGAGATGGAATGTACTTGCACCAGGAAATCCAGATCAAACCGAACGTACTATGTTTTTTCAGAACGTACTATGCTAATTAGAATGAATAAAGTATAGCAACATTTTGATTAAGAAAATTAGTGTCCACAAAGAAGACAAGAGCCTTTGTGTTTCATCTATTGTCTTACCGAACGTGAACATTGTCGTCAAGCCGTCCAAATCACAAAGAAATAATTAAAACGCATCAAATCAAATCTCAACGTTATGAATAGATCATTAACCTAAAAATCCACCAACCCGTGACGCATCTGTGGGCAACATACACAAACCCGTGAGTTCTTTGCAACATACGCATCTGTGGGCACGTGGCGGATCAACCATGTACTGATTTGATTTAATGCCATATCATATTTGTCTCTGTGTGCTGTATCGTTTCTCGTAACTATTTTACGTCGATGAAGTTTGAGTTATCATGCATCTAGTAAAAAAGAAACTCATTCTATTTAACACTAAGTGATTTTTTCATGCTTATGGACGGATATAAATATTTATTAATTAATTTTTTTCTAATACATAATTTGATATTTATTTTTAATTTAAATAATTTCATAATTTAGAATAATAATATTATATTATATTAACTTAGATATTTAATTTTGGATATGTTATATCTACTCGGTTTGGTTATTTTTTGGGTTAGCCAATCGATTTGGTTATTCTTTTTAGGTTAGCCAGCCGATTTGGTTATCATTTAGGTTAACCAGTCGATTTCATCTACTTCTCCAAATTCAACTATAATTTTTTAAAAATATATATTAAAAGTTTGACTAATTTTTTTATTGCATTTAGGTTGGTTGTTGTCTTCGATATATAAATATATTTTAATAAGATTATGTAGAACTTAATAAATATTGTGATTAGAATGAAATAAATAAACTGTAAAGTTTGCTTCAAAATTACCGAAAGGTATATAATATTATGAAGTCTCATATATAAATAGTAAACTTATAATAATAAAAGTAGAATTTCCCTATATGTAAAGTTTACAAAAGAATTCAATTGTAACAATTGGTTAATTTTTTACTTTCTTTATTAATATGTTTTGATTCAGTTTACAATTCATATGTATGAAATAAATAGTTTATTATTATAAATTATATTTTTTTATTGTAATTAGATATTTGATTTTATATATAAGTTTGAATAATACACTCACTCATTTTGTGAGTATATTAAGGTACATAAATAGTTTTTCAAATTCCATCTGGAGAATAATTACTTTTGACTCTAATCAAGTAAAGTTAAATTATTTATATTTATCTCTTAAATGAGCATGTGTTTTCTCTATAATATTATTTAAGAAGTCAGTTTTTTATGTGTCACACTCACGTCAATTCTTACGGTTATAAATTACAGAAGTGCCCTTAATGAATTAAAAATTTAATAATTAAATAATAAATTTATGATAATAAAAGTAGAATTTCCCTATATATAAACTTTACAAAAGAACTAAATTGTAACAATTTGTTTTTTTTTAATTTTCTTTATTAATATCTTTTGAGTTATCTTATAATTCATATGTATAAAAATAAATAGATTATTATTATTATAAATTATCTATTTTTATTGTAATTAGATCTTGATTTTAGATATTAATTTGAATAATCCACTCACTCATTTTGTAAGTATATTGAGGTACATATATTTTTTAAAATTCAAACTGAAGAATAATTATTTTTGATTCTAATTAAGTAAAATCAAATTATATATACTTATCTCTTAAATGAGCATGTGTTTTCATAATATTGAATAATGCGAGATATGTTAATTTTTTAAAAAAATATAAAAAAAATAAAACAATGATCAATAGGAAGTTACAAACATAAATAACTGGAAGCGCATGAATGCTTATCAATATTTACAATTGTTAATAATAATTTAGAAATTCCAAATAACTTCATGCTTTAGATTTATTGAAAGGTAACTGAAAATTATATTAAATAATCGTAAAAATGAGAATTCAGATTTGGTTTAGTATCTTGATTATGAAACATTATGTTTCATAAACATATAAAAACATAAAATTAAAAAGAAAACTAAATATTAAGAATATTTTAATAATATATCTGCCTCATTAATAATAAATAGTAACTTTTTGCTTTAGATTTATTAAAAGGTAAACATAAAATTATATTAAATAATCCTAAAAATGAGAATTCAGATTTGGTTGAATATCTTGATTATGATATATTAAATTCCATAAACATAAAAACATAACATTAGAAAGCAAACTTTATTAAAAAAATTAATAATATATCTGCCTCATTAATAGTAAATTAAAAAGAATTTCTAATTATTTGATCGAAATATTTTTATTTTAAAAAAATTGTTTCATTTTTTATATCACTTAAAAGTAAGCAATAAAATTTTTTGTGATTGTTTAAAATGGAATATTAGTATTTTGTAAACTTTCCTTTTTAATTAAATCATATTATATATTCATATATTTTCTTTTTAAAATTCTTTTTTTAATTTGTAAATGTTTCCTTTTTATTATACATGTTATTTAGTAAAAATAAAAAGTAAACTAAATAAAAATTAATAATAATATTTAAATATAACATTTTTAATTTATTAAAGACACCTCTGTAACGTTAGCACGACACATAAAGAAACTGAACAATATTCTATTTTAGTTCACAATATTAGGTCGCTCAAATTATATAATGTCTATGCAACAAGATTCTATTTTAGTTCACAATATTAGGTAGCTCAATACAACTAAGACCTAACTGGTCGTCATAATTCGATTATTTACCTAGTTAGTTTCTTTATGGCCACCTTGGTTAATTGGTTGATGCCAGCCTGCCGATGTTACTATACCTTTTTTTATCAGTAGATGTTACTATCATTGCGAATCAACACATGTTGTAAGTTGTGGCACAGTGGAATATGGTGTCTTATGCAACGGATCGCATTACCATCGAGCATATGTCAAAATGTTAAAGAAATTTTAAAAAATTATTCAAAGTGTTTACTTACCCATCCACAGAAAACTAATCAGTGATTGCCAATAAACATAAAATCACCATAACCATGTGGAATACCCGATATACTTACCAAATGGTCGAAGCCGGTGCTATAACATAAAACAATATTCATAGCGTGCTGCGTGGACTCGTAGAAACATAAATGTACACACAAAAAGTTTGATGTTAGTACGAATCTTTAACAGTTTGGGGCATCCAGATTAGGAGTCAACACGTGTCATAAGATGAAGACACTAACAATAAGAAAAAGAGCCACTAAGAGAGAGCGTATGGCGCGTGGAAATGACGTCTCCGCGTGGCGGCAGTCTAAGCCACAAGCGTTCGCAATATTTTTTGTAGAAAGAGATTTAACTCCGACCCGTGAGAGAGAGCGATACATGTGACACATAGAGACGAAAATTCCGAATATACGTAAGCTTTCAAAGCAAAGCAAATACTAAAAATTAATATCTGTTATAATCAAATCAAATCACAAATATTAAAATTTTGAGAAACGGATATCCGATCCGATCCGGTAATATATAAATACATGTATATCTTTATTAAATTTAAAGTTTTAAATGTATAAAATTATATAATTTTTATTCTAACATATGACTTGACCAATTATATTCACATTATTACTTATATAAAAGTATTACATATAAGAAAAAGAAAAAAATTATGATAATTATAATGTTTTTCTTAAGTTTTATGTTATTATA
>JABAYD010000836.1:0-14896 GCA_014822095.1 Diplotaxis tenuifolia
TCAGTTACAAGTGGAGACTTATGCTTGTGGTCTTAGCGATGTGTATACGTTTGGTCCAACTTTTAGAGCAGAGAACTCTCACACCTCAAGGCATCTTGTTGAGTTCTGGATGGTTGAGCCTGAGTTAGCTTTCGCTGATCTTGAGGTAATACACATTACATTCTTCTTCTTTGTCGCAAACTCTTAAAACTGGCTTATTCTGTGTAGGATGATATGAACTGCGCAGAGGCATATGTTAAGTACATGTGCAAGAGGCTGCTTGAGAAGCGTTATGATGATATGGAACTGATGGCTAAGAACTTCGACAAAGGATGCAGTGACATGCTAAAGCTCGTTGCGTCAACTCCGTTTGGTCGTCTAACATACATGGAAGCGATAAAGATACTTGAGGAAGCTGTGGCTAAAGGAAAGAAATTTGAAAACGATGTGGAATGGGGTATCGACTTAGCATCTGAACACGAAATGTTTTGTTATTTTATGTAACCATTCCAACTATTCTCAGCTTAAAACGTTACCAATCTTGTCTCTTATCTTGTAATTTTGCAGATACTTGACAGAGGTTGTGTTTCAGAAGCTTCTTATTGTCTAAGCAAGACCATGAAAAGTAGAGTAAAATAAGAGTCGCTGACCAGAAGAAGAAGCAGAAAACACCAAAGTATTCATCTTTGATACAATCAATCCCATCAAGAACAAACACACTTGTTTAAAGATTCGAGCATTTACCTCCCCAAAACAATAAGTTCATTATCCTCCAAATCCAAATTCGTCAAACTAGTCAGATTTCCAAACTCTTCTGGTATTCCCCCGGTTATTCCATTCCCCTTCAACGTACTAAAGAAAGACAACAAAAACCTTAGGAAATAATCTGTTGTAGGATGTCAGATAGAAAATAGAGAGTTAAGCTAGAGAACTTACAGAGTCTTGAGTGTTCCAAGGATTCCTATTCTTGGAGACAATGTTCCTGAGAAGTTCATGTCCGACAAGGTACTACAATATAAAAAGAATGTCATGTATATAATTACTTGTACCTAAGACCTACACAAGAGAATGTGACACTGGTTCAGTGTTATGGTTGAACTTACAGAGAGTTTTTGTTATCATAAATGACTTGGGACCAAGTGCAAGGATTCACTTGATTCTGGTTCTAGTCACTAAGCTGATTATGCAATGCACGTAACGATATCCTCAACGCAAATAACGCATCCCCTGAAACAGGAAAATAAAAAGAATAAGTGAAGTAGAAGAAAATGAGAATTACCTTAAGCATCCGGTGACACAAATGACAATAAACTGGCAAAAACCAAAACAGTTAAAGTCAGTGCCTTCTTCTGCAAATCGAACATCTCATCTCATCTCATGATCTGGGTTTGTGGTTCCATCTGCAAGTAACGACATCACAAAACAAAAAAAAAGTTTCTTACTTCAACTGGATATGATACATAACAGTAATTTTTGTTAACTATGAATTAAAAGACTTTCTAAACTCAACAAGAAACAGCTGCAAAAAAAGCTAAGAGCGAAGAGACTTCACTTCGCATTGAAAAAAAAGTCAAGGAAGCTACGAACACGAACTTGTTTAGTTTCGTCGGAGAGTCATCATGTTCATCGGAGAACTCGTTTGGTCTCGTCAGATTTGATAACCGATTTCGCCGGAGTTGGCCCAGTTGGCTGAGTTCACTGGTGATATCACCGGACGAGATGCGGAGAAGAAAAATAGATTTAGGTTTGACAAATGAATTGAAGGGTAGAAAAGTATTTTGCCTATCAAAATTTTAAGGGTAAAGATTATTAAAAAAAAAGAAAAGAACAAACTTTGAATTTATTTACATTTATTTGTCTTTATTGCCCCCAAATCACTCTTCTCAAGAATTGTTGTTGTCGTCGTCGTCGTCCCAAGATATTTCTGAAAATTAGGGTACCTTTTTTTCCCCTGCGTCTTCACTGTTTCATCTCTATTTCTTAATCTTCACCGTCGCTTTCAATTCGATCTGCTGAAATCCGAAGGCTTTCGTCTAGATTCCGATAGATATAATTTTCCTGAATTCTCAAAGGTCACTGTTCAAATTTACCCCCCTCTGTTTGATGCTAATCGTTTGGAGCTGATTTTCAAATCGTTTTGCTCTTCGCAGGCTGAAGGTGAAGGAAGCATTTGACGCCTGTGATGATCTCGTAGGGTAGGGTAGGGTGATTATGCCAGGCATTCCCCTCGTGTCTCTTGAAGCCTCTTCGTATGTTCTCTTTCACTTTTAGATTAAAAAAAAGCTTAAAGCTTTACTTTTTTTTTGTTTTTTTATAAAAAAAAAAGAGTGGATTCTTTGGTATGATAGTTTAGGCAGTGAGTTGAAGCGTTGAGCTTCTTGTATGAATCGCAGATGTTCAAGAAGCACAGATTCGATGTGCCATGAAGACTCCCGTGTTCTTATGTCTGAAGAGGAGGAGATTACTGCTGAAGAGAGCTTGGTTGCGTATTGCAAGCCTGTTGAACTCTACAACATTCTTCAGCGCCGTGCTATTAGGAATGTATGTTTTCCCTTTTACTCTTCTTACCTAGGAGTTATTAGTTTTGACTAACATTGGTTTACTTTTGTTTTGAGCATGTACATCCTAACCCCTTTCTCTTTTCTCTCCCTTGTAGCCCTTGTTTCTTCAGAGATGTTTGCATTATAAGATTGAAGCTAAACATAAAAGGAGGTAAAGTTTTCATGAGTTTTTGTCTAGTTTTTGTTAGGCTATTCCTCAGTAATTCATGATAAGTGTTGGGTAATCAATTTATGCAGAATACAAATGACTGTGTTCCTCTCGGGCACTATAGATGCTGGGGTACAAACTCAAAAGCTCTTCCCTCTCTATATTCTGTTGGCAAGACTCGTTTCTCCTAAGCCTGTTGCAGAGGTAACCTCAGACACAATTGAATTGATCTTTATCTGATGTCAATTCTAACTTAAACATTTCACCACTAACATTTTTTTTTGTTGGAATTCTTAAATTGTAGTATTCCGCAGTATACAGGTTCAGTCGAGCATGTATTCTTACTGGTGTTATGGGGGTTGCTGGAGTTAGCCAAGCACAAGCCAACTTTCTTCTCCCTGATCTGAATAGACTCGCCTTGGAGGCAAAATCCGGGTCCCTCGCCATCTTATTTATCAGCTTCGGTGAGTGAGATTGATGGATGTGTACAAATTTTATTTGACGACAATTCATATGTATACAGTATCAAGATAAACTGATCAAATTATTTTCTTTCTTGTAGCTGGTGCGCAAAATTCTCAATTTGGCATTGATTCAGGCAAGATCCATTCAGGTATTTCCATTTTACGTTGATCCTGCCTTTATGAAGCAAGGCCCCATTTTTTTTTATATTTCTATGTCACGGTGTAGAATTATAACACGATTGTACTGAGGAAACAGTTACAAGTTTGGGAGAATATTCATGGAGTTCTCGTCTCTCCCCATGGTTTGATCACTCTCTGTCGTGATGAGTCAAGCCCTCACTAAATCTTCTCAGATGTATCCATGAACCTTTCATGCTTTTCCCATGTCTCACCCAATGCCCATATGTATCACAGTCTGCTTGATGAAAAAATTAATCTGGATGTTGTGGCTCGAGTATAAGAGTTCCTAAAAGTTTCTTTCTTCTCTGATTCAATCTTCATTAGAGTTTTTAAACTTTTCTTCCAGGAAATATAGGAGGACATTGCTTATGGAGCAAGATATCTCTGCAATCCCTCTATTCGTTGTGGCAGAAATCTCCAAACATGGACTTGGGACAGAAAGTAGACTCAGTCTCTCTTGTAGAGATGCAGCCTTGTTTCATAAAGGTAATATTCCCTAAATCATTTTTAGTAGACTGTTTAAGTAGGTTATGCTATGCCCTTTTAACAAATCCTGGTTCCCTGTAATGAAATGGGGACTCTGGATTTTTAACTTCTTTCATGTGACTTGAAAACGTAAAATTGAAAGTGATTGCTAATGCGAATGTGGTTTAGTTTACAATTTTCACCATTTCAATGGAAACGTTACTGGTTAAATTTGTCCATTTCTGCAGCTAAAGTCTATGAGTGAGGAGAAGTGTGTCGCGATTCAGGTTCCCAGCAATCCCCTCACCTCGGTAACTTCGCACACTTTGCTGTACATCCATCCGAAAATATTATTTTGTAGTACCTAATATTTCTTTTACTTGTTGTCTGAAGAGCTCACCGCAGCAAGTGCAAGTAACCATATCTGCAGAAGAGGTTGGGGCAACGGAAAAATCTCCTTATAGTTCCTTTTCGTTTGATGACATCTCTTCCTCGTCACTGTTGCAAATTATCAGGTAACTTCAGTTTAGTCTACTATCCCTTTTCTGCTTTCTTGCCTTATCAATTGTTTCTTTGTGCAACTGTATAAACTCTCGCGACCTGTCTGCTAACTTCCTTAATCTATAGTTTTCAGTTTTCTCTAATGGCAAGTGTTGCCTACAAACAACATATAGTGTCCATCTCATCATGTTGACTCTAAACCACTCTGCTACATTCATTGCATAGGTTGAGAACACGGAATGTAGTTTTCAATTATAGATACTATAATAACAAACTGCAGAGGACCGAAGGTAATTTTGTATAATCACTAACATATAAAGTAAATAACATTTTCTTAATCATCATTCTTTTGTTGCAAATAATATTTTGGATTTTGTTTGCTTTGTATCTTGCAGTAACTGAAGACTTCTCTTGTCCATTCTGCTTAGTAAAATGTGCCAGTTTGAAGGTGGACTTTATTGACAATTTTATTCATACCTCTCAGTCAAAGTTACAGCTGTTGTTACTAGTCTTTGTAATGATGCAATCTCTTTTTTTTTTGTTCCCAATCACGTCGTAGGGCCTGAAATATCATTTGCCATCAACACATGATCTCTTCAATTTCGAGTTTTGGGTTTGTAACTTCATAACTAGTTAGTTATTATTGCTCAGTACTTTTGTAGCCACTAATCTACTCGACTTGTGTTTTAGGTAAGCGAAGAATATCAGGCTGTAAATGTGTCTCTGAAGTGTGAGGCAATGATCTCCGAGGTTAGATCATCTCTTATTTGTTTGCTTTTTGTCCATTAGTTCTTCCGCTGTGACAATTTTATTTTCCAACCTAACATCCTCAGTGAGTTCTTGGAGTGGTTAAATAGCGTAACTGGAATATCTTGTTGTTATTTGCCACACGGATTCTCTGTTATCGTTCGCTATGACATAGAGAGACTAAAATCATAAATGACATCCCTATGGCCTTTAAATTTTGTGGCCATCAAAACGGGACTGTAGAATAGAGTCCTGAATTATATAGGAGTGCAACCTCAGTCTAGCAGCTGGTGCTATAATATATTCCACGTCTTAGCACAGTTTTCGAATTGTTAATGTTCACAATTTATTTTTTTCTTCAGATTAATGAGGAGGGCGCTGACCCGAAGCAGCAAACATTCTTTTTCTCGTAAGTTATCTGGCCTATTATCCTGTATTTACTTATCTTATTGGGATTGGGCTGTCACTCTTACAAATTCGACAAATATATGACAGTTCAAAGAAAGGCAGACGTAAAAGGCAAAAGAGTCAAGTACGAAGCTCAAGGCAGGGGCATCATCTTGGACTAGGCTGCGAGGTGCTAGATAAGACTGATGGTATGCGTTTGATTGTAATGAATCTTACATAATTTGTATTATTGGCTTCTTGCTCCATCATGCCCATGAAAGCCTGTTCTTTTTAATGTTTATTTTTCAGATGATCATCATTTGGTTAGATGTGAGAAGAGCCGAATAACTCCTGGAAACCATTGCGAAAGAATTGGGGTTGCTGAGTCGTCTGGCCAAAGAGTTCCTCTTGCAGACGTGCAATCATGTGGTGATCCAGATTCTGTGCAGTCGATAGCTGGAAGTACGATGTTGCAATTTGCAAAAACGAGGAAGTTATCTATAGAACGGTCGGACTTGAGGAAGTATGTTTGATTTTTCTGTCCTTAGTTTATATTACTACTGATAACTAATAGCTTGCTCATCCCAAATTATGTGGCTGAGTATTTCAAATCTCCTCCAGCCGTAGCCTCCTTCAGAAGAGAGAGTTCTTTCACTCTCATCGAGCTCAGGTGATCTATTTCTTCTTTGGCTTTTCTGCTTATGAAGATTGTAGTTGATTTTGATTTCTACTGTGTGTACTATCGCAGCCCATGGCTCTAGAACAAGTGCTTTCTGACAGAGATAGTGAAGATGAAGTTGATGATGATGTGGCAGATTTTGAGGATAGAAGGGTATGTTTTAGAATTTTACATTTTCATCTCTTTGAGCATACTTATGTTTAACTTGGAGTTGGGATGGCTATTCAACGAGTCTTCCATATTCCTTTCCCTTTTCACACGAAGGACATATATACATATATATATATATATATATACCAGACTACATAACTATTTATTTTATCCACTAGTATGAAACTTTTCTTTCTTTCTTTCTTTCTTTCTTTCAGATGCTCGATGATTTCGTTGATGTGACTAAAGATGAGAAGCAGATGATGCACATGTGGAACTCGTTTGTGAGGAAGCAGCGGTATGTCTTATCTCTTTTCAGTACATATAGGTTCAGTCTTACTGTAAACGAATTTTAGCGTAACATATGTAGTAGTTGGTGGATATTCCTGCACGAGTTATTTTGATTTAAAGAAAGAATACTGATAAAAGACAATCCCAGGACAGGACTAGCATTACCTTGACACTGGATTTTGACCCTTTGCAGAGTATTAGCAGATGGTCACATTCCATGGGCATGTGAGGCGTTTTCAAGATTGCACGGATCCATCATGGTTCGAATACCGCATTTGATCTGGTAATTCAACTCTCATTTCCTGCATGTCTTGATTTGACAATTGTTTCATAGAAGAAAGTGTGTTTCTATGTTGCCGTAGTTGACAAAGGTGAGTACTTGTGTAGGTGCTGGAGAATGTTTATGGTAAAACTGTGGAACCATGGCCTTCTTGACGCCAGAACCATGAACAACTGTAATATCTTTCTCGAACAGCTCCCTAATTGAAGACCCAGGAACCATTATTTAAGTAAAAGAAAAGTGTAAACATTAAAATGTGAGAGAATAAGAGTTTTGTGTCTGACTTTTAACTACCTTTGGTCCTTTGATCAGGGATCGTTTGGGTGTTTACACTATTTCCATTGTTATTAATTAACATTTTCTTATCCAGGATTATATTAGTTTACATTATTTAGTTTTTCCTTTAGTGTGTTATTAGTTCGCACTTTTTTTTTCTCGAGGAGTTATATTAATTTACAAAATATTTAGTTTTTCGTTTTGGGTGTTATTAATTTACATTTTTATTCAGGATTCTTATAATACGATTAAGCATTTCTTCTTTCCGTTTTGGTTTTTGTTAGTTTACATTTTGAATTCTCGAGTTATTAATTTCCCTTCCATAATAGATTTGGTAATATTACTTTTGTCATAAAGATCATTTACCGGATATATGGTAATAACTATTCAGAAAAGTTATATAAAAGGACCATCAGAATTTTACGATGGGAAGGCTCTCTCATGATGATCGAGCCTTTGGTTAAACTCTTGAAGCAGCAGGAAGATGCTCTCGATTTTATGATCGTGTTACCATTCATCGTGACCATCATCGTGTTTATATTTTCGTCCTTCCCTTACAAGAAACATATTCGAGATTGGCAACTCAGTGAATTCAAAGTTGCTGCGTCGGATCACAAAATTCTTATTTTCTTGTTCTACTTCCTTCGTGGCGCTTCAACATCTAACGACAGTTGCATTCAGAACCAAACCAACCCAGTCCTTGTTTTGTGGAGGGTTCTGATCAAAACTGCCTGGGGCATGGTCAATTTTGAGTTCTTCTTCAAGATTTGTGTCATTTTACGTTCGAAACCTTTGGAATCGACCATCAAGACAAAATCTGATGAGCGATGATGGATCTTGTAGCTTTAAATTCTATTTAATTACTATTTTTTCTTAATTTCTTTTTTGTCTTAATTAGAGGCTTTTACCAATCCATTTTCCTTTATTCAGTTGGATCCTTTATACCATTGATAAATTATGATATTGTTAGTGAATTATGATATTGTGTGTGAAAATTCCTTTATGTTTTAGATTATGTTGGTTTGGTTATATTATGATATTGTGTGTGAACCAAACCAACCAATTCCAACACCATACTTCCTTTATGTTTTAGATTATGTTTTCTTAGCAAATACTTAAGATTTATTACGTAGAGGCCATATAACAAAATTATGTCGGATTGAAAGTTACATCTTGATAAGGACTTAAATCTTACATTCAATTATTTAACATAAAATTCCTCTTTTCGGAAAGATTTTGTCTGATGAGAATGGAAATCTCATCTTTATATACATGTTGAATCAAATAGAGACCTCTTATCTATATTTGACATAGAATAATGTAATAAATATGTGTTCTAAAATAGAATTAAAAACATACCAGACAGAGATGTTAAAGATAATTAAAGATAATGTTGTGAAGTATCTAGGGTCTGATTGTTGAAACGCATAGGTCACGGTTGTGAAATTTGCAGACGTGGGTGGTTGCGATTTATAACACTATTAAGTATTTCCCCTCCTCAACTGCATTTTCTTTTCTTAGGCTTATTGTATCCGTGAATACTTGCATCCTTTCTCTATACTGAAATGATTACAAAATTTGATATGCAAACAAAATCGCCGCTAACCGTAGTTCGTGCATCAGAAATTTACCTTATCATTCTTTTGCTCTCTTGATGCATAAATCAATTACTATAGATTTTAAAATCTTCACTAAGTATTTGTTAGTAATTACGAGATTACTTTAGGGAAGACAAAAGAAGTGGACAACAATGTCTTTAGAACACAACGATATAATCAGAAATCGGTTGATAAAAATAGACTTTATTGATAATAGACTTGATACAACGAAGTAACTTAAGATCGAAATGAAATAACAACAATATCGAGATGTAAAGAATTTAGAGTGAATACGTGAGGTCGATGTTGATGGTGTGAATTAGGCTCTAAGGTTTTGCGTGTGTTCTTCCTCTTGCTCTCCTCCTCTTTTTATAATGGATTCCTTGCTGATATTTTTCAACCGCACCCGCGATCTCTGGAAAGACGACTTCGACATCGCCTACCATCGACGTGGGCTTGACTTCGTGTGTCGATGTTTGGGCCTGGACCCATTCTTTTGTTATCCGAAATTGGGTCCAACATTTGCCCCCAGTCTTCTTTTTTTTTTATCGTGGAAGAAAGGAGACGGTCCATTCGGTCTCAATTGAGGAGGGTATGTTCAGTTTTCGTTTTCTAAGTCGTTGGCCCAAAGGCCCGTCAGATTTTCCGCCTTTCGGGTGAAAACCCTAATGAAAATATTTTTTTATTCTTCTCGGTGCCCGTGATATAGCCGTTGGGGCTTATCCATGGCTTTAATTACTTGAGGATTTTCTTCTCTCCTCAATTCTCTCTTCAATCTTTCTTATCTATGCGATTCTGCCGAGTTTTCTTTAGATTCTTAAACTTAAATCTGAGATGGCGGCATCGTTCTCTTTCCCCCTCCCAACGAGTACGACTGATTGCCTTGAGGAGCTGTATTCAACACACGGTGTCGATCGTAGCGTCGTGCTAGGTCTAGCCACTATGTTCGAGATTCCCCAGATCGTTCGTGATTGATATTGCGGAGCATATCTGTCTTTTTTTAATCTTGCGGTCTTTATTTAACGATTCCGGAGCCCGTTCTTGATATCTTGGACGAACTGGGCATGTCGCTTACTCAGATGTGTCTGAACTTCTTGAGGCATCTCGTGGCTCTCTTGGTTACAGCCTGTGAAGAAAGCTTGGCGTTTGGTCTCACCGAACTCTGTCAGTTGTATTTGATGAAAATAAACAGCAAGAACCCAAGGACCTTCCTTATGCCGCCTCGTTCGGGGTATCAGTTGTTCAAGGAGTTCCATATCGTGATGAGAATTGGCGGGAGGAGTTCTTCGTCTTTAAATTCGATCTATCGACGATGGGCAATTTTGATTTCTCAAATCTTCCCCGGAGCTGGGCTGAAGACATAGGTAATTTTCATGTTCTTCGAAGCCTTTCGTTACTTCATACTGAAGATTTTCGTTTGTTTGCTGAGATAACTTACTCGTATCCTTTTTAGTCTATTCCGCAAGTTCTTTAATGTCTAACCAGATCGTGGAAACTTTGCGGGTTATTCTGACGCTCCCCATTCTTTAAGTAGGTCGGATAGACAGTTATCTAGGCTAGTGCTGAATTTCAGAGGTTCGCGGAGGAGCTCAGGGAGTCAAAGGATGAGGTCAGAAGGAGGACTGGAGAAGAGATGCTCTTCGGGAAGAATGGAAGAGAGCTCGTCATGAATGGGCGGTGTTTGAGACTGAGGTCTCAACTCTGAAAACAAACGTCATGGAGCTCGAAGCTGATCATAATCGAGATGTTCATCGTGGATCGTGTAGTATACGTCCTGACGTCGTTAACCAGTTCCGAGAAATCCTCTCTGTTTTGGAGAAGCGCTGGTCTGATAAGAAGCGGGAGGTTGATGCCGAAATCCAGTTGCGTGAGGTGGTCGCGAACACCGATCTTCTTAATCAGATCAAGGATGGGGGGGGTTGGTTGTTGATGACGAGCTCCTCCGTCTCAGGGAAATTGAGAGGATTGCGAGGTTGTCGCCGAGCTTGCCGCCGATCTTGCCGCCGAGCTTGCCGCCGTGCCAGACTGGACTGTTTCTGATTTCGACTTCCCCAAGGTCTCTGGCGATTCGGTTAGATTCGTCTTACGAAGAAGGGGCTGGCTCTTAGATTCTGTTTTTATTTTCTATGATTTTTTTTTAATATTTTGGATGTAATCCTTTTGTTTTGATAACTTTGGATCAATGGTATCTTTTTATCTCTGGATCTCTTAAGATTTTATTCCTTTTTTCAGTTTGGCAAGATACGATTTGCCCTTATAAATACCGAAGCTCTCCTGCTTTAGGTACTAATATTTCGAACAATATCCTTCTCATTTCAAAGGCTTATGGTGTCGAGGAAAAGAAACTCCCGCAAATCCAATATGATAAGAAATCGAGGAAACGGAGCGAGTTCTCGACGGCTCCGTTCCAGCGACGTGAGCAAAGTTCTCACCAAAGCTCTTCGTGAGGATATCTGACTTCCCCATGCTGTGGTTCAATTTGATGCTAGAAATTTGAAGGAACCAAAAGTGGTGGCTCGACTGAGTTCTGGGAGCCTAACTGGTTCGGAGGGGGGTGATCATCCTCAGAAGAAAGCGAAGACATCTGGAAATGATGCTAGATCCGCCCCGCGAGTGATGGTGCGACCGCGAAACCTTTTTATTGGCTGTTTTCTCATGCTAAGGACTGTCCGATCACGAAGGATCCCGACAGTGTTGCTCACTTGGTCATACATTTTAAGCCGGCTGGGTGTCTGCCCCCTTTGTTGCGGAACATGACTGAGCTACAAGCTTATGTTAAGATGGCGATAACTCATGCCAAGGTTAGTTGTCTCGTTTCTAGATCATTTGAGTCCCACCCACTTCCATAAGTGAGTTACGATGTTATTTCAGGCCATAGAGGCGAACAACGAGTTCGTAACCACCCTGGAGAAACGGTTGCGAGATATTCCTCGAGTTGACGAGCTCTATGAGGTTAACAAAGTTGTTCGGGAGCTAAAGCTCAGTTTGAAGATGGCTCAAGACAGGGAGTGTGCCAACGTTACTCAATTGACGGTGGCCGAGAAGTTGGGGTACCAAGCTGCTTCTCTCGAGGCTCATCTTCAGGTCATTGGTAACGAGAGGAAAGCGGCTTTGGAAAAAGTTTCCTCATTAGAGATGCAGCGTCAAAACATGCAGATGAGCTTCGTCGGGCATCCTATGATGCAATGAAGGCTTTGACTGATAGTTACTTAGATGTATTGATGTATTTGAAGGAGAAATTGGAGAAGAAGAAGGCTGCGACTGATTGCAAGATCCATTTGAAGGAGATCATTGATGTGCCGTGGGGTAGCGCACCGGGCAAAACAGACATGCATGGCTTGATCATGGGAAACAGTAAAGATATATGTTCATTGTTTGACTTTTATCTTCCAAACCACGAGACTTCCATGCATGAAATTACTTGGAGAATGTTCTCAATTTAATTGCGGAGCTCTTCGAAGAAGAATCAGATCAAACAGAGTTCTGATGAAGGAGTTATGCAATTTACAAAACATGTGATCTTCAGCTCTAGGAAATTCAGACATGTGTGCCCTCAAGTGAGCTGCACCAACACTACTTTGGAGCTGGATTAGTATCTGAAAGTCAATTTCGTCCAGATCTAGAAACGGAGAGTCTTCCTTGAGCAGTCCAAGAACCGAAGGGTCTTTCTTGAACAGATCTGAGAACCGAAGATTCTTTGACTCCTTTAATTATTTTCTTAGTCTTTGTTGTCTTTTCCCATGTTTCCTTTTCCACAAAGACTCTTAGTATCCTTTGACCACATTGTACTGTAAATAAGGCCTAAGAGCCACAAAATTAATCAGATTGTTTTCCCCTTTGTTTAAGTCTACACTCTTTATCCTTCGCAAAGAACTTGTTTTCATTTTTTGGTGAGTCATATCCAAGTAAACACTTTTCTCAAAATCGTTGGTCTTGTAAGTCATATCAAACAACGACGAGAGATCCTTCATTTGGTGGACTTGTGAGTCATATCAAGCACCATTTGGAGTCGGGAATATCAGAGGCTTTCCGCAACCTTCGTGCGACCCTTCAATCCATCTAGTTCTCCATCCGGAGTTCATATCTTTTTCGAACCAGTTGAGTGAACCGTTCCTAGGGTCCTTCAAACCGGCTGAGACAAACCGGCCTGACCCGCTCGCCGGACCGGCCGAGACGAACCAGCCTGGTCCGCTCGCCGATCGGCGACATGGGCAAAGCTCAGCCAGCTCGCCCATGGGCAAAGCTCAGCCAGCTCGCCGATGGGCGAGCTGGGACACACGTCCAGCTCGCCGACGGGCAAAGTGGGCAAACCGTCTGTTCCAATATCGGCTTAGCCAAGTCTCCTGGTCCGCATAATCCCGATGCGATGCCTACGCCCCTCGACTTAATCATACTCCAAACTGCGATCGAAACATCTCCCTATCTGTATTATCGTTAGAACTTTACGATAAAAATCACTAAGACTTGTCTTCTCGTAAAAGACTCGAGTAAGTCGTAGAAGACGATAACGGTTGAACGAAATACCAAAGCTCATCAAACTATACGACTGACTCGAGAAGTATTCAAGAATGACATCGTGTTACGGAACGATCTCGTCTAAACTCGTAAAAACGCTTAAAATCGCAAAACGGCCCAGAAGGTCCTAAATCACGATAAAAGCCCACTTACGACTTTGGATGAAATCCAACCTGATAATACAGTGACGGTTTATCTATTACTTGCACGAAGAGATAAATGTCAAGTTTGAAGATAAATAGAAGTTTTCCGAAGATAAATATGGAAGATCGAGATAAATGGAAGATTTCCGATAGACGCAAATCAGGGAGAAAAAGGAAAGATCAAACCGCTTAGAAGGAAGTACATAAAGACAAGGTCGAAGCATAAAGAGAGGGGATCAGAAGACAATTTCGCAGAGCTTTCACCACACCTAAAACTTAGGCAATTTAGGAAATTTTCCGTTTCTTGTTATCGAGCTGCATCTCAACTAGGGTTTAGTCTTAGGTTGCTAGAACTAGGAAACTCGCCGTCAGCTCTTGTAGCCAAGGCTCATTCTGTTGTACCGCTCCTACGCAAATTCGGAATAAGAACTTTCTTTGCCTTCCTCTCCGATTTTAGATTTTTACTTTATTGTTCTCACATCTTGATTACTTAGCGTGTGGTTTAGCAGATATCCGAGACCTCTGGGAAACTCGAGTTAACTTGACGTTCCTTATTTTAATGAAATCGACGGTGTGAATTTTGGTTCCCACAGTTTGGCGCTAGAAGGAGGGGGGTTACAGATCTATCTAACTCTCAAGCCGCACCACACTCTATCAGATACGATGACAGAAGAGAAACGAACTCAGGATGACGAAAAAGTCAACAACGAGAACGTTGGAACTTAAACTCCACCAGAAAACGCGACTGCAGTTAACGCCAATGCCAACATTGTAGCGTTTGAGGAGATACTCTCCGCCTATCAAAAGAGGACGGACGAGCAGGATAAGCTGATCAGATCTCTCGCGAAACAGGTTGAAACCTTAACCACAAAGACTAAGGCTATCCACCCCCGGGGAACCACGAGGATCCGCGGAAGAAGACTCGACTTTACGACTCCAATGGAGCATCCCAGAACCAAACAGGGAAACCTGTCGGGGCACACCTCCGAAAAGGATAATCCTGACGCGATGAAAAAAGGAATCAGAGAAATATCCTTCTCGCGCGCAAAATGTCGAGGATGATGGTGTCAAACGGGTTAACCTTGACACCAGCGATCCATCCGACCCATCGAACAAGGACGCTGACGTCCATCCGAGAAGGAAAAAGGATCGCGACGTGCAGCTTGAATCTTCTCCCAAACGTTCTCCTACGGACAAAGAGGAAGATCTCTAATGCATGGAACACACGAGAACAGTCGAGTGGTTCTCTCCACTCAAGCGGAATTTCGATCGGAAATTTCCGCCAGCTTGCCACGGAGTTTCTCAAACAGTACTCAACGTTCATAAATAGACAGACTTCGGACGCTGCCCTCTGGAGTCTGTCCCATAAGCAAGACGAGCCTCTCCGTGACTTCATGAGTAAGTTCAAGCTTATCATGGCTAGGGTTAGCGGGATAAGCAACAGAGCGGCCATCGACGCGCTCAGAAAGTCATTATGGTTCAAGTCAAAATTCAGAAACTGGGTAACTCTTGAGAAACCACGTCTGATCCAT
>JABAYD010000846.1:0-17777 GCA_014822095.1 Diplotaxis tenuifolia
AACAAAGTGGCGGCGCGTATTGAAACGGAGCGTGAGAGCGCCTCTTAGATCGGATTGACACGAGGTTTGCGGCGGTGGATTTGTCTCGTCGAGAGATTTAATTTGATATATTACTCGTCGTCTGGATCCATACGGTTTGAGAAATACGGTCGTTTGAAGTTGCAGACAAATCTAGAGTTTTTATGGTCGCCGAATTTTAGCTAGGGTTTAGAGTCTCGTGCTGATAACGTGTTGTGAAAAGGAAATTCCGTGTGTCTCATTAACAATAGAGGTGATCCTTATATAAGGAGTTAAAAAGTCATAACCCTAATGGGCCTAATACACAGTGGACCACTAATGGTTGCTGGACATTCATAAACATATAATTCATAACACAGGAGATTTATTAGATTGTGGAAAATTATTTATGGATCGATGTTAGTACGAATATATTTACCGCGGTTCACCTATACATGTTTAGTCAATGTATCTCGAACAGAAATAAAATAATACTCGAGCTTTCTACATTTTATCGGTTTTCTGCATATTTCATTAATCGGTTTTAGATATGGTAGTTTAGCTTACTCAGATATTAAAGAATAAAATGGTTACAAATCTAATGTTAGATCATTGTGAATTATCATTTACAACTCAATTTTTTTAGTATCTGGGCTAAGAAAAGGTCAATACTGTTGTTGTTGTTTTTTTGGATACATGTTGATCAATACTATTGTTGAATACATGCAATGTTTATTCCTTTTCTGAACATTAAAATCTTGAACAGAATATCACACCAGAATTTCCATTTGATCTTTGTTCATGCTTGTATCAGCTGTCCAAATAATATTGACAAAAAGACTGCCAAAAGGGCAATAGAATCGCAAGTAGGACATAAAGGATTTTTCAGTTCAATTAGAAAATGGGAAACATCGATCATTTCTATAGTGGAGCTTTTAATTATTAGGCAAAAGGTACATAATATGATTGGACTTTTTCCTTATGTTGCTGCAAGTGAAACTCGTGAGTCGTTGAACTTTATCCGTCTTAAGCTATATTTGTATCGTATTATGCCTTACGGTTTTATCACCATTTCGTTATGCAATTAAGTTTGGAAAAAATATTTATACACAAGTACTAACTAGTAGTGATCCACCCTTTTTGGTTGCAAGATATTAGTCATCCAGCTAAATGCTTTTACTTCCAAATAAAAAAACATTAGAGCATCTCCATTAGTGAAAATCCTTAGGGTTCACATAATTTTTTTAATATTTTTGGGTGGAGCTGTGAATAATTATTAATATGTATCTACTTTGATCCTAAATTAATGAAACTGAAAATAGGGTTCTTGGAAAAAAAAAATTTAAAAACAATTTTATTCATTACAATGAGAATTTATGAACATACAAATATTAATTATCTAGATTATCAACTTTTTTTTATATATTTTCAGTTAAATCAGTTTTCAAATGAGCATGTATCCATTGATCCTGAATTTGATTGTGAATAGGAAGTATATTACTAATTTAGGATGTGGTGCCCGTATAGTACGAGAAATCAACCTGGGAGCTTCTGCTTGACTCTCCTGCTTCAAACACTGATGTATCAAACAAAGTGTATATGTCTCGTTCATCATCTACTATCATATTGTGTAGTATGACACAAGTTCTCATAATTCTTCCAATCTTTTCCTTGTCCCAATGTCGAGCATGATTTTTAATTATTGCAAACCTCGATTGCAATACTCCAAAAGCACGTTCATCTTTTCGGACGGATTCTTGACATTCAACAAATATCTTTGCTTTAAGACCTTGAGGAAGTGGGATAGATTGGATAAATGTTGACCAGTTCGGTAGATTCTGTCGGTAAGGTAGTACGGGATACGATAATTGTTTCCGTTGACCTTGAATCTAACTTTAGGAGCTGGACCTTGTAAAATGTCATCAAAAAATGGTGACCGATCAAGAACATTTATATCGTTGAGGGTACCTGGTAATCCAAAAAATGCGTATCATATCCAAAGATCATGTGATGCCACAACTTCTAAGACAATTGTCGGCTTTGCTGAACCACGTGTGTAGTGTCCTCTCCAAGCCGTTGGACAGTTTTTCCATTCCCAATGCATACAGTCGATGCTCCCTATCATTCCTGGAAATCCGCGTACCTCTCCAATATCGAGTAATCGTTGAAGATCTTCCCGTATAGGTCTTCTTAGATACTCATCTCCAAACAATTGTATTATCCATTAGTGAAATTTTTTAAACATAAAAAAGCAGTACTTTCACCAAGTCGGAGATATTCGTCATACGCATCTCCCACTTGACCATATGCCAGCATATGTATAGCTGCAGTAGATTTTTGAAGTGCAGATAGCATGTACCTTCTGTGAGTATTTCTTCTTTCCTGAAAGTATGGAACTTCATTATATAGGCGATCGACAATGCGAAGGAACAATGGCTTGTTCATTCGAAAACGCCGTCTAAACATTTCCGGTGTGTATGTAGGATGTTCACTGAAATAGTCATTCCATAGCCGAGTGTGTCCTTGTTCCCGATCTCTTTCGATATAAGCTCGTCGCTTCGGCTTGTTGGCTTGAACATTGATAATTGAGTCCATGAAATTATCAACTTGTTGGTCGAACATTTCTTCAAAAGCTTCATCTACTTCATCACTTGATGAGGAAGACATTATTGCAAGTGAATGAGTTTGTGAATGAGTTTGTTGGTAAGACGTTGGAAGTGAATGAGTTTGTTGGTTCTCGTCGCAAATGAATGAGTATGTTGCTTCATGAGACTACATATAAAGGGAAGTGATTGTGTTTGTTGAGAGTGCATATAAAGAGAAGCACTTTCGTTTGTTGCACATTTGATAAACAAAGAGGGACATAGTATATATATATAGAGAGTGTTGGAGATACATCCTTGAAGCAAGTAGAGCAGGTACATACACCCGTGAGCCGATTACATCCATGATGAAAAGAAGTGTACAAAGAAACAAAATTGTACACTTTCCCGTGAAACAAAATGACTAGTCCGACCTTCAAAGTACAACCAGCCTTGACATGCAACCCGTGACCTGCAAAACAAAACAAAACAGAACAAATTCAATGAAGTTAAACAAGTAAATATAACAGATTCAATCAAGTTTCCTAATAACTAGAATAGATCAAAGCAGTAAATAAAGCAGATCAAAACAAGTAAATAGAACATATCAAAGCATTTCAAAACAAGTATTCCACCTACCAAATCATAACATCCATATCATAACATTTCAGATATGAGTTTGTTCTTAAGAGACACTTCCATATCAAAAAGTGTATCTTCTTTTTTTGCGAGGAGACGATCAAGGATTTTCTGTTTGGATATGGTATTTTCATAGCAAGCATGCTCTGAATTTGATCATACGCTGCCTCATTTCCGTGCTTCTTGCGTTTGGCTGCTTTGCTGGTCTTAACACCAGGAGGCCTGACCTCTTCCTCGTCAGGCACCATCTCCGCAGCTTCCTTCCTTTTCTCCTTAACATCATCTTTGGAAAAAGACAGTGATTTCAATTTTTGATCAAACATGAGCTCCCTCCAGCAATGTTCAAGGCTGAACTTGACATTATAGTCATTTAAGAAGATGTCATGGGCAGTCTCCATGACATCATTCTCATTTTGACCACTAGTTTGCTCATTCAAAACCGCCTCATAGCATCCGCAAACTTGCACACCTGCTCATTCACTCTTCTCCACCTCTGCTTACAATGACTTGACTCCCTAGGAGCCAAGCCACTGAGCTGAGGGCTTGAATTGAAATACTCATGTATACGCTTCCAGAACGATCATGCCTTCTGCTCATTTCTCACAATGGGATCCTTGCAGGTATTCAACCAAGCACTGATGAGGACAATGTATTCTTTCGACGTCCACTTTATCCTTTCCACTGGTTTAAGATCTTCAGAGCTATGGCTTCTAAACCTAGGTAGCTCAGATGACCCTAAGTCGATTGTTTGACTGCTCTGGGAAGTTAATAGGTTAACAAACCCAGGAGAGTTAAGGGAAAAAGGATCCATTTGGTTTAGGTTTGTGTTTTCTGAAGTGGATTTGCTATATTTTTAAACACGTTTTTGCATTGATACGAGAGAACAATTAAACAAACTCTATCTACCAAAATTTATTAAACTTAATCACACAAAAACATTCAGAGAGAGCATTCATTACACATCAAATCATTTTAAATAACTATTGCTTAATCTACTTCTCCTACTAGTTCAAATTCTCCTTTACCGTTTAAGTTTAGCATACTCTAGTTTTTTTTTAAACTAGAGTTATTACATAGCAACCATTGACATAACATTCATTGCACCAACAAATCAGTTCAAGACCTTGTACAAGAACTGGTTATACTTCTACAACCACTTTCACACGGAGCATTCATTACAAAACGACAACAACAACAAACTAGTTGTAGTTCAGTTTAAGGCTGCTTGCTTTACTTTACATTAAGAACTAAAACTATTACCAGTTCTAGTTTTTGGTTACTTTAGTGTATCTTAAAGTTCAACTTCAACATTGACCTCTATAAGAGCAAACAAATACTAGTTTAATCTAAAAGTTCAAGTTCTTACCTATGGTTTTCATTCGAAGTAGAGCTTCTTGAGGTCAGAGACTTGCAGAGTGAGGGTCTCAACCTAGCCAATGAGGCTTCTAACCTGTGCATAGACATGAAAGAACAATGAAAGTGTGTTACTGACTTAATAAGGAAAGATATGAGACACTAGATGGTTAACTTCACTAACTTCCAATGTCTCAATTTTTTTATTGACACTCGGCACCTCTTGGATCACCTTCTCAGCCTCCTACAACCGCTTACTCAGGCATTTGATCTTCTCTATGTCACCGATCTGAACAGAGAGGCTATGAACCTGCCCAATAAGGATTTCAACCTCTGCATGCACAAGGAAACAATAATCAACTTGTGTTAGAGACTTAACAACGTTAAAGGAGAAATAAGAGACACTAAAATAGCAAACTTGACTAACCTCCAGTCCCTTAATCTGATTATTCAGAATATGATCCCCCTTGATCACCTCCTCAGCCTCCTCCACCCGCTTAGTGAGCCGTTCAATCTCCTCCTGGACACCATAAACCCAAGGCTAACGGAAATGGTACCCATCATCCTTGTTTACAACATAAACACCATTAACACTCGACTTTTTGCAACATAATAGATTATCAATTTTCTAATTTTCACACTTACTTCATAGTTTTTGCATGTGAAGAAGCGCTTCCCAGGAAGAGTGTCGTACTCCTCCTTCTCCCGAACCTTGTGGATGATTCTCCCACTACACGGGCACCTTGTCGGAATCCCGTACTCTGAATCGGTCATGTAGCCTAACATGCTGATGTGCTCCTTTTGCTTCTTTTTGTCCCTCATTTCCGCCGCTGGATCCATTTCTACGAGAAATACAAATGATTAGTGAGATTACAAGAAATCCAAAACCGGATGTCGAGTTAAGAACCCTAACCTGAAATTCCCAAATCGATTTTCAATTTTCGATAAACGAACCCTAAATCCAACCCGCACGGTCGATTTCCACCCTCAAATCGAAACCCTCTTTCCGATTTTAGAACCTTAAATCGAAAACTCCAATCCTGTTTCGAATCTCCGAGATAGAGATCGCTTTCGAGCACTCATATCGGTTCTATGAAACCATTAGTGTACTCGATACTGACCTGAGGACGTCGAGAGAGAATTTGTCGTCTTTTTGACGGAGAACAGCTCCGGCAGTCGTCGAAAACGAGAATCACCTCTCAAAGAGATAACCCCTAATTTTTTTGGTGTAAGGCGAAAATGAATCAAAATTAAGGAACTCTTGTTTCGTCGACGTTATCACACAAAAGTGAATCCAATCCTGGCGTGACACGTGCCATGAACCCGGTTCAGACAAGCTCACTCGTAAGAACCAGATCAGCGAAATAGGTCATTAATTTTTAACAGTTCGCCTATGTTACCGAGCCCAAAAACCTCCTTTGAACCGCTAATGGAGTTACTCGTAGAGATGTACGTAACGTGAAGAAATGTTGCATCTTATCTCATCAAGTAATATCGTCTGCACTATGTTGAGATATAGGCCAAACAGTATAATTGTTTATTTCGCAGAGATAATTTCATATAAGTAAACAAAAGGTTATGTTCAATATATACATATAGGCTTCAAGGTCATGGAGTATGGACCATCGATCTCCATTGGGGTAGCTTTTTGGTTCAAGGAGGTTTCGATCTCTAAATTACAAGGAAAACAAAAAAAATTGACCAATAACTGAAAGAAAAAAAACAATTCGTTCAAATTAAAATTTAAAATTGAAGTCGCATATTTTTAAATTTAACTATTCGTTCATATAAAAAAAAACTCCAATATGTAGTTTTCCAATATTTTGGAGATAATTTATCAGTCCCTCTTCTTTATTTTGTTGTTGTAGAGGCCCCATTTCAGGCCATATATTAAAGCAACCCCATGCAAGTGAACCTGAGTGACATGGTAGGTTGGCTTAAGCGATAAACCACCAGACTATTAACCTTTATTCGTCGCCTTATTTAGCGTCACATATTTCCACTATTTTGCATGAAACTGAGGTAAATCCAAATGAGATCCCAAATAAAAAGGAATTATTTTTGTTTTCAGTCAGAACTTATACTTTTGACTTTCAGTCAGTTCTTACCAAAAGCTAATAATGTTGCCATGACAGTTTTGAGTTCGAAGTAATCTATATTTTAAACCTCACCACGACCGGGAAATCAAAATACATTTGATTGGACCATGATTGCATTTGAACGCAAATGTATCTAATCTACCCTAAACCCTAAGGTTACTAGTAAATATAGCTAGACCTTATCTCTTTATTTAAAATGAGATTATAATAATATATATACATTAGTTGTAATATATGTACATATTAAAATGGGAAAGTTGTTCCTCCAAAGATCACGGCGCAAGTTAATGCAAACAACACCATAACCATTATAGAGTCAACTTGCAATTTGCTCTCAATTTTCAGTTATACCATAACCAACTTCGAATCTTTCCTTTATAAATACCCTTTCTCCCCATCCTTGCTTCTTCACTACAACACAACACAAACCCTTCACATACAAGAAAAACTACAATTTCATTCGTTCATCTATTTTAATTTTTGTCATATTTATCAACAACAAAATGATATCGATAGTACTCCTTGTGTTTCTAACCATTATTTCCATGGGAAGCGTCTCTCAAGCCACATCTCGTGTCACCTTCCACAAGCCCTTAGTTGCTGACCACCATCAACAATGGATGACTCGATTCTCTAGAGTTTATACCAACGAGCTCGAGAAAAAGATGAGATTCGACGTGTTCAAGAAAAACTTGAAATTCATTGAGGAATTTAATAAGAAGGGAGATAAATCCTACAAGCTTGGTGTCAACGAGTTTGCGGACTGGACCGAAGAGGAGTTCATTGCCACACATACCGGTCTCAAGGGCATCAACAAAATTTCACCAACTGAATTTTTTGATGAAATGCTACCGTCTTGGAATTGGAATGTCAGTGATGTGGCCCGTGAGACCAAAGATTGGAGAGCCGAAGGAGCTGTAACACCTGTTAGATACCAAGGCCAATGCGGTATGCTTTCCGAAATTATATACATTCAAAACGATGATCTCTACGTGTATAATATTCAAGATCAAAAATTAAATACGCTTAAAAAACTGTAGTAAACTTACTCACTGAATTCCATGATTTAATATATTAGAAAAAATAATGTCATTGTGAAAACTTAAACCGCAAGTTAGGGCTACTGAACTAGGTTTAATTACCTTATTGCGAGATTCTTTACTGAGAAAAAAAATACTTTACTCAATATATTTGGATGTGTATCTGGGCAGGAGGATGTTGGGCGTTCTCAGCAGTAGCAGCGGTGGAAGGTGTGACAAAAATTGCCCGAGGCAACCTAGTATCGTTGTCGGAACAACAGCTTCTAGATTGCGACAGAGAACACAATAATGGTTGTGGTGGTGGGATAATGTCAGATGCTTTCAGCTACATAATAAAGAACCGTGGCATTGCTTCAGAGCAAGCATACCCTTTCCAAATGACTGAGGGGAAGTGCCGTTACAACGGTAGACCTGCCGCATCAATCAGAGGGTTCCAGACCGTTCCAAGCAACAACGAGCGTGCATTGCTCGAGGCGGTTTCGAGACAGCCTGTATCGGTTTCCATTGACGCGGATGGACCCGGTTTCATGCATTACGCAGGAGGAGTGTACGATGAGCCGTACTGCGGGACCAGTGTGAATCATGCAGTGACGTTCGTGGGGTACGGGACGAGCCCTGAAGGGATAAAGTATTGGCTAGCTAAAAATTCTTGGGGTGAGTCTTGGGGAGAGAATGGCTACATTCGGATACGCAGGGATGTGGAGTGGCCTCAGGGCATGTGTGGTGTGGCTCAGTATGCTTTTTATCCGGTTGCGTAACTAAGTGGCAGATGACTTATTATTAAAGTGTGATAACTATACTAAAAGATTATAATAATTAACAAAAAAGTGTAATATTATCATATAGCCTGGCTTATTAATTGCTTAGGTGTAGTCTAAATCTGCATCGCTATGCTTGACACTTTATGTTTAGCAACAACAAAAATGCATCACCTACATGGTATGTATAAAACGTTCACTGTATAAGTTTGTATCATATTTCCTGGATAAAGGTAATTCCTTACTAATTAAACAAAACAATGAGAACGTTTGTAATAAAGAAGTGCGAGAAGAAATAATCATTAACGAGACTCAAAAATAAACCCACGTACGTTGTTACTCGTAAGACGGAAAAAGTAAACTCATCGAGCTTGTTGCTAAAATGGTACCATCGAGATTTATCTATGTTCATCTACAACTAATAAGTTAGTGATTACAAATGTTACAAATTTTTGGGTTCGGCCTTTATTTTTTCTAAAGGCTGTGTTTTTCTTTGCTAAGGTTCGGAAAATAATTTCTGTATATATGTAAAAAATGTATCCATTGACATAAATACAAACGATTATGGAATATTTACATTACGGATCTTTAGCTAATTGATTATTTGAGTCCTGAACATATATAGAGGATACAAGCTAATTAATTAATATGATACGATATATCATTGATATATTCTATGTATTATTATATATTCGAAAATAAAATCGTGATTATATATGAATAAGCAACTCAATACTGTATATCAATGCTTCAACATGCTAAGAACTCAAAAAGATTACATCATTTAATTTCTCGGTATTTCTTGATTCTGAAATTCCTACACCATATATGCAAGATAAATAAACGACTTCATGAATAAAAGATTTCTCTGTGATGGCAAAAATAAATACATGATATTTCAAAGTAAATACTAATAATGTTATTCATATCAATCAACGGGATTTTGATATCTAGACACATAAAGAACGTCAAAAACAAGTAGAAAGTGATTCCGCCAAACATATATAAAGAAGTAAGGCAAACTATAACATCATCACAATATAGTCATTTTGAATACTTCCATCATAAAAACCCATTTCTCCTCATTTAACTTCTTCACAACACCACATCAAAAATGGTACTGGGAGTGTCATATGTTTTGGTGGTTCTAACCATTCTTTCTATGGACATTAGGATCTCTCAAGCCACATCTCGTGTCGCTTTTAAGGAGCCATCCATTGCTGATTACTTCCAAAATTGGATGATTCAGTTCTCTCGAGTTTATAGCAATGAATCCGAGAAGCAAATGAGGCTGGAAGTGTTCAAGAAAAACTTGAAATTCATTAATAACTTCAATACTAAGGGGAAACAAAGCTACAAACTTGGTGTCAACGAGTTCACAGATCGGACTAATGAGGAGTTCCTAGCCACCCACACCGGTCTCGCTAGGGGCATTAATGTAACTTTACCATCCGAAGTGGGTGATGAAACGATGTCATCTTGGAAATGGAACGTCAGTAATAACGTCGGCGAGAGCAAAGACTGGAGAATGGAAGGAGCTGTAACACCTGTCAAAGTGCAAGGAGGATGTGGTAAGCTTGTTGTACTTATATTATAAACAGTCTCTACATATTCGATAACAATGGAGTATTTTTTCATAATTAAACTCCACATAAAACTTAATACCCAAGTCAGGGTTATAATGATAGTTTTAACTATTGAAGTAAATTAATATATACGCAGCTAGTTGTTGGGCGTTCTCGGCGGTTGCAGCGGTGGAAGGTCTGACAAAGATTGTCCGAGGAATCCTCATATCACTGTCCGAACAACAACTTATAGATTGTGACGCGCCTAACGAAGGTTGCAGGGGAGGAACAATGGAAGAAGCGTTCAACTACATAGCACAAAACGGAGGTATTTCTTCGGAATACGCATACCCTTACCAACAGAGAGATGGGACTTGTCAGTACGTGACCTTACCCGCCATGCAGATCAGAGGGTTCCAATACGTTCCGAGCAACGACGAGCGTGCATTGCTTGAGGCTGTATCGATGCAGCCCGTCTCAGTGAGCATTGACGCGTCGGCTGACAGTTTCGTTCATTACTCAAGCGGAATATATAGTGATCCCGACTGTGGTTCCACCGTGACACATGCTGTGACGATTGTTGGGTACGGGACGAGCCCGGAAGGGATCAAGTATTGGCTGGCTAAGAACTCTTGGGGTACGACTTGGGGAGAGAATGGTTACATTAGATTCCTTAGAGATGTGGAGTGGCCTCAAGGCATGTGTGGTCTAGCTCAGTATGGTTCTTATCCGGTTGCTTGAGTAGCTTATCAGGTGATCGATCTGATAAATTCAAACAATCATACATTATGTAGTTTGGTCCATTTTATGATTTATTTAAATGTAGTCTTAAACTATTTTATGTTGACCATAGGCATTATAATGTTCGTTTTATTGCTCCATATATTTTTTTGTCGTTATTGCTCCATATAATATATGCAACAATTAGTTTTCACTACTCATCCCTTCGGAATGTATTTTTAGGGATGTTAATCTGATAAAATTGAACCGATTAGAACCAAATTGAACTGAAATAAAAAAATGGTTTGGATGTTATACCAAATAAATCGAAATGGTTATTTGGATATGGTTCGTTATATAAATTGATCAATTTTTTTAAAAAAATCCCAAACCCCAATTAACTAAAAATATATTAGTATGCTTATATGTAATTTTATACTAAAAATAATAATATGTACATCTTTCATTTATTAATATATTTTCCTATTTAAAATATTGATTTGATAACTTTTTGTGTTTTCTAAGTTAAAAAATATTATTTTGTTTTTCCTCATATTTATCAAATTAAATAAAACATATTTTGTTGTTTTTATTAGTAAATATTTGAGTTAAATTATAGTTATTTAACAATGTTATGATATTAATATTTTGTTTTAATAGTTAAATAAAAAAGAAAATATTTTGTTTAAAAGTTAGAATAATAATATTAACTATGTTTAATAAATCTGATTTTTAATTATATAAACTAAAATAATTTATAAAAAAAGTAAATGTTATGGTTTTTCAAATAAACCAAGACTGGTGAAGGAGCCTATGGTCATTTTTGGTTTGTACCGGCGGTGCTAGTGAAGTCGAGGACTTCCAGCTTAAGAGCAGGATTATCGCGGTATGGTGGGTATTTAGTGTTTTTAAAATTAAAAAAAAATTAGCTATTTACTGAAAAACCAAGCAAGATTATTGCTAGTTTCTAGCATTGAGTTTCTAAAAATATATATGTGTATATGTATATGTTATATATGTGTATATAATTGTGGGGTTTTAGATTTACGGAAAACCCAACCGAAAGTTTTATATTTAATTATATATTTTTAGCTTAAACTAGCAATAATCTTGCTCTTAGCTTAAAAGATACGTCTCTTATTCTCTTCTCTCTCTCCAATTCTTCGATCTCCTCTCTCTCTCTAATCCTTTGTCATCACGATCCTCATTTGATCCTTGATTTCAATTCTGGGTAAATTCAATTGATCCGAAATTGTGATCTCAATTCAATTGAAACAAGAGCAGAAACATTGGGGGAAAGGAGAAGCCTTTATCCTCCAATCGAGCCATACGACAATTGAAGAAGGAGCTTTGTTTGTTCACCAAAGAAGCGACGTTTCTTTCTTTTTCCCGATCAAGTGCGGAGGAGGATGTCATGGCATACTCCATGCAGTCTTCCGACCACAAATCGTATCCGGTGATCTCGTCTACACCGTATTTACTTTCCTAAATGATGTCCGTGTAATTCATTGTGATTGCAGTAGCTTAGGAAAGTCTGATATGTATGTTGCGTATATATTAACGTTGTACCTCTGAGAATAAGAGAATAAACTCAATCCGCTTGTTCATATCATCGTTCAGAGAACAAACTCAATCCGCTTGTTACATCAAAAACTTGTTCACAAAAAGGCATAGTGGCAATTTCAAGAAGAAAAGTAGGAGATATTGATTGATGTGAGGAGAATTTTCTTAGTTTTTCTGTGGATTTTCACTAGTTTTATATATATTGCCATTCATCCTAATTGAGATTATATAGATGGATGTAAAAAAAAAAGAGGATACAAATCTATTATAGACCAAAGGGTCAAAAACAAATCTACAACAACCTAAAAGAATCTCTATGGACCAAAATGAGTAAAATGACAATTTTGCCATTAATGAAACAATAATTTAAGTCATTGGATCATCTCATCTATTCTTTAATCTTGGCCCTCAACTATTTTTTTTTGTTTTCCTATTTAATCTCAACCACTCATAACCACACAATCTTTCTTATCTCATTCTCTCATCGACTCAGTACAACTAGTATAACTTGTACAACTAAATATCTTAAAGATTATAAAATTTGTATATAAATGTTACACATATGAAATAAACAAGTAAATATCTTAATTGGATTTGTTCACAAATCCATCTAGATTATTTGAAGTTTTTCAAATTTTTGTTAAATTATTACATTACAATTTTAATTTTACACTATATACTTTATATTTTTAGGTTTATTATTGTGATAAACAAACATCGAACATATTATTACAAAGCTATGAAGTGAAAATATTGGTACAACCCCCTAAATTATATATATATATAAACAATTATATTATATATTTGACAGGTATTACTGGTACAACTAGTACAACTTTGACATCTCAGAAATTGATAAAAATAATTTGGTATTCCATTTGAGAAAAATAATCAGATATCCCGTATGTACCCAAAACATTTCTCTTGATTTAATTGAAGTTTTGATTTTATTTTTGAAAATTATTACACAATTCCATAAGTTTACTTGATCTACATTATACTTTTAAGGTTTGTTAACTTGTTTGTCCACATAATTTTTGGAAAACATACATAAAATGTATTTTTACAAAATTGTTGATTTCATTATAACCGGGCAAAGATATATAAACATAACTAAGTGGTACAACTGCATTAGATGTATTTATTACGTAGTACAACTAATATTGTTTGATTTACTACCAAAGTACAACTATGCACAAACTGGTACAACTCAAAAACTAGTACAACTATGTATAGGCGGTACAACTAGAAAAATGGTACAACTACTTGTTATTTTATTTAGTATTGTTTTAAATGTGGATCACGTTTTAAATATGTATCATGTTTTAAACATTGTGGTTTGAACACTAATGTCGAGTAGTTGTATTAGTACTACCATTATCACTAGTTATTATTTTTATGCAAATATTTGTTTTAATCAAAAGTATTATGATATACTGAGTAGACATTGTTAATTTGAAAAGCATAAGAATAAAAATTTATTTGAAATCTATATAAAAATATGAAAAAACATTACTATGCCATCTTTTCATATTAAAAAATGCAAATTAAATCAGGTTATTTTGGTATATGTATTTACAATTAGTCTAATTCTTATTTTATTTTTATGTCCATGTTAAGACAAAAAAAAAAGATTTTGTAGCGGAAACCTACCAATCTATGCTAAAATAACACAACTCACCGAGCAAGCAATATGCCGATATGCTTGATATACGAGACAAGTCAGCTCGATATGTTGCTACAATTAAACTGTTACTGCGACTACTATAGTTAAACCAATTGGATTATTATTATTGTAATTCAAATCAAACATGAGTTCTTAAGTTTCGAAGCTATAAAAAATAAGTTAACATCAAAATGAACACAAATTTTAATACCAAAATGAACATAAATTATATAAGGAACATAAGTTTTAAAAAGTAACCCCACAAGCTATCAATTTGCCACAAAAGGAGATCTTAGTTGAATCTTATCAGAACAATCAAACATTTTACAAAACTATTTCAAATTTAATGGTTTACCATTCTTAGTGCTTCTTTGTCATTCGCTGCCTTGTGAATCTCCGTTGTTAGAACCAATCTCCATGTTGTCTTCTTCCTTGATGTGGTTGCAAGCTTGCTTGGTTGGATTTGACGAGGACTTTACTCCTTCTTTTTTCTTTTCTTTTTTTTTGCTGGTGAGTTTCTTACTCGTCACCGATGCTCCCTCTTTATTTTTCTTTCGTCAATTCGTTTTTTTGGAGCTATGGTTGAAGACTTTTCTGGTTCCGCATTTACCTTTTTGACCTCCAAATCATAAATATGAAGATGATTTTTTCGAAAATAGTTAAACTAGTATAACTAATACAACTTGTAAACAGATCATTATCCAAATTAAATATTATTAAAAATATACAATTTAAGTATTGACAGAAAGATTAAACCAACATTTCTTATTGTTCAACATTATCTTTTTTTCTACCATTTTCATACGCTGAAAACAAAATAAAGATCACCATTTTAATTGTAAAGTTAAACTAGTTATACGGTTTTACTTGTACTAATTATATTGGTTATACTTAATCTATTTGTACTAGTTATATTTTTTCTAGTTGTACTAGTTGTACTAATTAAAGTTGTACTAGTTGTACTAGTAATACTCTACGTTTTTCTTCATCTAAAATTTAATATGTAAAAGACGAAATTTGATTCTGGATAAGTTATAATTGATTAAATATGGTTATAGGTTAATCGATTTGGGATAAGAAAGAGAAATTGGTCGACGGTTGAAGAAAAATTCGATTTTGTTTTAAGGTGGAAGAATTATTAATGGAGAATAAAAGAGGAAGAAGAAGAAGATTTAGGGTTCAGTTGGATCGAGTTTTCGGGTCTGAATCTGGGTCAAATTCTGGGTAGGATAGTAATGGCATGGGTCTGTAAATATGTTTAGATTTTTACGTTTTTTAGTTATTTTATCTAAATTTCTGTTTAAAATTAAATGTAAAATAAAAAGAAAAATGGATAGGTCCATATGAGATTTTTTTGACCCCTTGTGGTCTATACCAGCATTTGATTCAAAAAAAAGATGGATGTTATTCAAGTAGAGGAGAAAGGGTTTTATGTGAGATTGGTGTGTAATAAAGGAGAAGGTGTTGCTCCATCACTCTACAAGTCTTTGGAGTCTCTTTCAAGTTTTGAAATGCAAAACTCCAACCTAAGCTCTCATTCTTCTGAAACATACCTCTTGACTTGTACATTAGATGTAAAACACCTTGTCTCTTTTTATCCTTTTTGTTTTGTTCCTCTAAGTCTCGGATATACGTTTTACTAATTACCGATTTTACTTATTTGCTGGAAACAGGGGACATGTTTTGAACAGAGCTTGAACTTGCCTAACCTGAAGCTGTGGATCACTGGATCACTTCTAAACCAAGGTTTTGAATTCGTCAAGGCAATCACTTGATCTATAATGCAATCTGATTAATACGAGGTCATTCCTTCATCTCATTGATCGTCTTTCTTTATATATTTTTTCATAACTTCCATGGATATAATTTTTAGTTCTAATGCTGACGATTGATCTTTGTATTTTGTTTATAAATTTCATCTCCCTAATGGTGTTTACTTGAAATTTTTTTTTTGAGAACTTTTAATTTAAGAAACTTGCATTGGAGCCCTGACATTTGCGGATTTCTGAAGCAAGTCTCTTAATCACTTTTACAATTAAAATGAATTAAAAAAATAAGAGATCCATTTAGAGTTAAACACGTGTTATAAGTCAAACACGTGGGTTTGTCCAGCCAAACCTTTTCTGAACTTTAATTGGGTTTATCGTGGGCCTTTTATATCTAATCCTAAATGTAATATTGGGTTCGGTTGGGTTTAAGGCATCACCATTTGTACTGTCTCAATGGACTTCTCCAATAATGGAAAATTAGCGGATAAGAAGAAAGTAAAATTGTATATACTGTTAGACGTATTTTAAAATTCAATTGAAGACTGTGCGACCTTCTCTCTTCTCTCTTTCTTGAACGCAACACATTGCGTGCCTCCTTCTGAAACCAATACTTTATTCGATCAACTATGGCTTATCTAGCTCAAATCTCTCCATCCCTATCCATCTTCAAGATCCCACAACTCACCAGATTCCAATTCGCTTTTTCCCCACCAAGTCCACTTGTAGCTCGCCTTGGGATTCAGAATCTAAGGATGTCCATGAACAAGAAGTCGTTGGTGATTGCAGCTACGACAGCAGGGGCAGCAGCGGAGAAGCAGAAAAAGAGATATCCAGGAGAATCTAAAGGGTTTGTGGAAGAGATGAGGTTTGTGGCAATGAAACTTCACACGAAAGAGCAAGCCAAGGAAGGAGAGAAAGAGACCAAATCTCCTGAGGAGCGTCCTGTTTCTTTATGGGAACCGACTGTTGAAGGTTACTTGAGGTTTTTGGTGGATAGTAAATTGGTTTATGACACCCTTGAAGAAGAAGCCACTTCCCCAACTTGTAAGTTTCTTAAAATTCGAGTACTAAATTAAATTATAATATGCAAAAGTAAGTCATGTTTTCTTTCTTTCTTGTAGATGCTGAATTCAAGAACACAGGATTGGAAAGGTCAGAGAAACTGGCTATTGATTTGGAGTGGTTCAAGGAACAAGGTTACGAGATTCCAGAACCATCTGATCTTGGTCAAACATACTCTCAGTATCTAAAGGATTTAGCAGAAAAGGATCCTCAAGCATTCATTTGTCACTTCTACAATATCTACTTCGCCCACAGTGCCGGTGGGCGAATGATTGGGAGAAAGGTGAAAAAACTTTCCGAAATTAGAAAGATAAGATATGATGAGACTTTTTCTGAAGCTTTTCTTTATAAATTTTACAGGTAGCGCAGAAAATACTCGACAATAGAGAACTTGAGTTCTACAAATGGGATGGCGAACTTTCCCAGTTGTTGCAGAACGTGAGGGAAAAGCTAAACAAAGTGGCCGAGGAGTGGACAAGAGAAGAAAAGAATCATTGTCTTGAAGAGACTGATAAATCATTCAAGTATTCTGGTGAGATACTTCGTCTCATATTGTCCTGATATGATTCTCACTCTCTCTTGAAAATCCTGCTCAAGTTTATATTCCTTTATTGTATATATTGTATATCTTTTTATTGTAAATAAACTCTTTGTTTCAAACCTGTAAATATGTTCAAAAAAGACTAAAGTGTCTTGTGTCATTTATGGGGCTTGGGGTACTAACAGTCAAGATTTAATGGCCTAAGAAGAGTCAATGGAGCATCAACCGCACTTAGGTAGAACCGATCATTAATATCAGCGATTACTCTTCGGTTTATCAGTTTTGTGTTACGGCAGAATGAGCTATGCTCGATTTATGGTGAGTGAATGATTTAGCTTTTGAATTTGAGCAATCTTAAAAGGAGTTCCAGTTTGGTTAACCGAAACCGAACCGAACCGAACTGTGGGTTTTCGGTTAACCGAA
>JABAYD010000865.1:0-11903 GCA_014822095.1 Diplotaxis tenuifolia
TGAAGGAGATTTGATCTTCTCTCCAACTCTATAACAAGTATTATGAAGTAAAGAAAAGTGAATAGAAAACGTAGCCGTCAACAATGGCTTAGAATAACATAAAATAGGGTTTCTGGTCGTCCTAGGGCATTCTGATAACTTGTGTGGCTATTGGGCTTAAGTCGGTCATGAAATATAGTCGGCCCACATTCTGGCATTCATGTTGGTCGATATGAAGTGTCTCTCATCGATCGACATGCACATATCTTCTCGACAGCTGCCTCTCGCGAGGCAGACTGACCACTCGTCAGTAAAACGGACATAATTTCTACTACAGAATGCTGATTGACCTCTAACCGGTGGCATTGGAAATATAACTCAAAGATATATCTTGTGTCAAAAGATGAGCTTAATCTAACGGTGGGAAGGTCTCCATCCATAGATAAACATCTGACGCGTCTGTGAAGTTCTGCACTAATATACTCCAAAAGACACCAAAACCATGGCTAAAAGTGGGTCAAAATCATGGTATATCATCGATCAGTCTCGACCATGTCCCTCATTTTCTTTGCTTTGGTGAGAGCTCGCTGTTCTGCCGGGGTAAAGAGATTCGACCTTTTCTTTCCTGGCTTGGCTTCGTACCGGAACTCCTTCTCCCAATTAGCTGCCCAGGAAACAGTTTGAGTAGGGTTCAAAACGATAATATGCGATAGACTAAGGACGACCTTTTACCTTGGTTGATGCGATCAAGCCAACGTCATATTCTCTCTTCGTTAAGGTCGGCCCATTTGGTATAGCTCCACTCGGCTAACTTCAGGTGTCTGAAAGGAACGATGGCGGGACGGCAGCGTCAGTCAGATAAAAGTTCGGATGCCCAACTGCACGAGAAAAAGGAAGCGGTTAGAATAAAACACGAAGTAGCGCTAATCGAAGCGAGCTAACTACCGGCATCGGTGGTCCAGTAAGTCATGAAATCATCATCAGGAGGGTCGAAGAAGGCAAAATCATCCGACTTGATATAGAAGTAGGAGCCTTGCCAGTCTTGAGTTTTGTCCGGATGACCGGTGATGATATTATAGGTATGCCTCATCCTGATCAAAAAGTGACCACGTTCATCAGTATCTTTTACGCGAGACAATATTGTCAACTGCTCGAATGAGTATACGCATAAAGATATACCGAAATCCGCTGCCAAAACCAAGAGCGCAACCATAGTGCGATACGCCCCATTCACCATCTGACTGATCGCAAGGTTACGACGGGATACATACGACGTTAGGATGCGAGGTAGCCAAAACCACAGCCTAGTATGATGTCCGAAGTAGGACTCATAGACACACTGATACCCGACTGGAGGAGACCACGGACGCTGATCCTCAGTTGGAATCAAATAAGTGACGCCCACCGCATTGTGAGCTACAAGCAAAGCCTCCACCGATTTATAGTCGACCAAGTCTTTTCCGTATTCTCCCACGACTGTGCATCAGCAGGGCGTAACCGCTCTTAAGGGATCGCGGGCTTCCACTCAAATACTCCCATGTCGTCGTAACGCGTCGGAACTTTGGGAAGGCATTATTTCTCTGTCGAACCCGCGGTGTGAGGTTGTCTAGTATCGTCTTGTTTGAGCGGTGTGAGGTTGTCTAGTATCGGAAGGGGGAGACTGGGTGCGAGCTCCAGACTCGCTCCTAGGAGGTGATGGTGACCTGCGCCGCGTCGCCAGCGGGACGTTCATCATCTCTGATGCCGGGTTCCCATCGTCTTCACCCCTATCTAGCCGTATCGAGTCGACGACTAACCGCCTCTGCGCCAAGTCAAGCCCGGCATGATCCATCAAAGAGTTTCTCATCGCCAGACTAAAGTCGTCTAGCGGTTCACCGGTCGTCTCATCCCTTGCGGGACTAGACGAAACCGCAATATCTTTCCCCTTCTCCTTACGAGTTAGTGTTCGCCTCAGAGACATGTCGAACAACTCAGCAGACGTAGCTCGTCGAGCTAACAACTCAGCAGATGTAGCTCGTCGAGCGGACAACTCAGTAGGCACAGCTCAACCGCGTCTTGAGCTAACGACCAGACGAACACCCCTATATTCGAGTAGCGGTCTAACGATACAACGAGCTCCACGAGCTTCTGTACGAAAAGGCGTCAGGTCGTGCTAACGACCTAATTACTCATTGGTTATCGATCGTGTGGCTAGTAATTCCATATTGGATCTTTATAACCTCAGAGCACCGTGCAAGTCGATGAAGGCGTTAATAGAGCGGTTTAGGGTATATCATTTTTTTGATGTGCTATCACTTACCTGGGGAGGCGATATGCCTATTTATTTGCTCCCAACTTGCTACTCTGAGGGAAACCCAAGCACGCTATATATTAAGGGTGTCCAATTTTTCTTCACATGGGACCTTCGAGAAGATGACTTGCTCTCATGAAGAGTGCAGCGGATTTAGGATATGAGCATGATGTGTATACGTACGCATGACTAGGAAAATATTCTAGGATGAGGAGGAGTATTTTGCTCGTTTTACAAGGGAATATGTTGAAAGGATTGAGAAACTAGTGCGATCTGTGAAATGGGGATGGGGTTTGCCACATAGTGACGACTTCTGCGCAAAGAAGTTGGAGTTCATTTCACTGGCTATACCATTGTTCTCCAGTTGCCAATGTGATGCTGTTGTGGACAAAAACTGGATCAGCCTTTGGAGCATTGACATCACAAAGGGTGACAACATGTGCAACCAATGTTATTGGATTAAGGAGGTTGGGCTGTTCTTCTGTGAGTTTGAACTGATGGCTGAATTTAGGGACACAAGGAGATGGTGATGTATTAGTATTTAAATATTTGCTAATTCAATTATGTAAACTATTGGTTGTGTTTTAACCTTTGCTATTTGCTTCGGTATGTTTTAATTTGCTTCAGGTTGTGTTTTAACTGAGTTATGGATTTTAATGTTTCTCTATAAGGTTGTGTTGAGGCTGAGTTATTACGGTTGAGTTATTATTAGGCTGAGTTATTAAAATATGAAAGGTTGAGTTAATTATATAAAGTGGCCGAGTTAACTAAAGAATGCGGTGAGTTATTTTATTCCACGGCTGAGTTATTGTATTTTATGGTTGAGTTATTTTACAATGCGGCTGAGATATCATTAAGTAGATGAAGTTCTTACTTACAACAGTATTTTCGACATATCTAGTAGAGCCAACTATAAAAAAAATTGATTAATTATATCCACAGGATTTTGATGCTTCAATGGTGGAGATTAGTTTTTTTTGTTATCCTCGTCCCTGTCTCTCATTGGTCGACGAGGATTTTCGAAGGGACCCAAAGTTAATTTTAGGGAATTTTATTGCCTTCTCTCCTATCTTCAAACCACCACGAATCTCTCCTTCCATATCAAACGATCACAAATCTGTGTAAGCCACAACAATTCCATCTCATACCATCACAAATCTCTCCAATATCTTGTCTGATTTGTCATTTTTTCAAATATCTAACTTTGGTTAACTTTTCCAGCTACCAACTCTCATGGAATCAAAAGAAGCAGTCCACAAAGCACAATCAGCCGAAACAACAATCACAAGAACCAGTCACCGCAGCTAAACCAGCCACAACAATAAGCACTCAAGAAAGCCCAACCTATGTAGACGAGCTAACCATAGTCGAGCGCAGAAGCAACCGGTTGAGACGCAATGAGGAACCTGAAGAAGACATCGATCCAGACTACATGCACTATCTAAGAGCGATAGGTGTGTACGAGCAAGTTCAGTCCGCACGATGCAAGGTTCGTCGCAAGGGTCGTGGCTAAACCATCAACCATATATTTCTAGTGCTCTGATATTTTGCTTCAGTAATGTTTTATTTGCTTCAGTATGTTTTAAGGGATGTTTTAATTTGCTTCAGTTTGTTTTAATTTGCTCCCTGTGTGTGTTTAATTTTCCTAAGTACTATGTTTCTCAGTTATTGAATTATTTCGACTGAGTTATCTTTCTTTACGTCTGACTAATCATTTTATACGGCTGATTTATTGCACTTTTTGGCTGAGTTATTGTATTATGCGGCTGAGTTATTATTTAATATGGCTGAGTTATTTTTCTTTACGACTGACTAATCATTCTATACGGCTGAGTTATTTTACTTTTTGGCTGAGTTATTGTACTATGCGGCTGAGTTATTATTTAATACGGCTGAGTTATTTTTCTTTATGACTGACTAATCATTTTTTACGGCTGAGTTATTTTTCTTTATGACTGACTAATCATTTTTTACGGCTGAGTTATTGAATTATTTCGGCTGTGATATTTTTCATTAAGACTGAGTTATTTTACCACACGGCTGAGTTATTAATTTTAAGGCTGGGATTACGAAAATGATAATCTAGTACGACTGAGTTCATTACATTACAATACACATCTACATTAACGAATAGTAGCAAAATACGATCCGACAAAGTAAAAGTATGTAAAAACGAGATGAAAAGCAAGAAGGTGTCTTATTCTGAATTTGCGTAACGACGGTACAACAATAGTAAGCCTTGGCTAAGAGAGCTGACGGCAGAAAAACCTAGTTCTAAGTCTAACCCTAGTTGAGACGCAGCTCGATAACAAAAACGGAAAGTTGCCTAAATGCTAAGTTTTAGCGGTGAGAGCTCTGAAAATCGTCTCCTGCTTCTGTCCTTGGACTTCTGCTTATATACTCCTCGCTAGGCGGTTTGTTCCTTCCTTTTCGCCCTGATTCGAGTTTATCGAAAATCTTCTTTTTATCTCGATCTTTCCATTTATCTTTGGAAATCTTCCATAAATCTTAGGAAATCTTCCATAAATCTTAGGAAATCTTCTATTTATCTCCAAACTTGACATTTATCTTCTTTTTGCGAGTAAATGGTTAAACCGTCATTGCATCCTTGGGTTGGATTTCACGTAAACCGTAGATGGACTTTTATCGCGATTTAGGGCTTTCGAGACCGTTTTGCGATAAAAGTCGTTTAACGACTTTCAGACGAGATCGTGAAGCGACCAAGCTTGGCTCGCAGCTCAGTCGCTATAACGACCAAGATTTGTTCTGAGCTCGATCGCTATAGCGACCAGGCTTGGCTCAAGGTTCGATTGCAATGGCGACCGAGTTTGCGTCGCGGACCGAGATCTTTGTTGCGAGAACACATCGTCCAAATATCTGAGACCGTCGCAATGATGCGATACTTGAGATGTTGCTTACGGACTTTTGGATCAATGATAACATTGTGTTGTTGTTTTAAGAAATCGTTGTTTTGAATTCTTTAAAACAAGATTTTACCGCAAGTTCTTCGTATAAGTTTCCTTTTCTGAAAATGTAGAAATCTTATATTTGCTTCTACAGATATTTGGATGTCAACTTTGTCCTGTCCGATTTTGATGACCCCAACAAAAACGATGTTAACCGCTAGAGGGTCAACATGATCATCGGCAAGTCGCAATACTGCAACGTTACCATCTTGTCCATCAGGTCCTACCAACATAAAGCCGAGACAGGCTCTAACTGTCCGACGCCGCTGCATGATGCTCCAAGAGGTGTAATCGCCTTCGAGGAGGCCGAAACTGCCGGCATTGACCAACTGCACGCCGATCCTCTCGTCCCGACCTAGTCATAATTGACTTAGAGGTCGCTTGAATTCTTGTTGCTACCGGAAGCACTATCAACGTGATCTTCAGCGACACTTTGATGCGAATGGGAATCAGACAAATGGAGGTCGAACCGACACAAAAACCGTTGACCAGTTTCTCTGGCGATACGGCCATGACCCTTGGATCGATCAGACTCCCGGTGGCTGCAAAAGAAGTGACGAAGATTGTTAACTTCACGGTCGTTGATCATTCGGTCATCTACAACGTGATCATGGGCACGCCATGGATAAACATTATGAAAGCGGTCCTATCGACTTACCACTTAGACATCAAATTCCGAGTCATAGTCGCGACTATTTGGGGATGCCAGAGGCAGTCACGGTCTTGATTTTTAGCAGAACATAAGCTAAGGCAAATAGGAGTCTCCATCATAAAACCCAAAACGGGCAAAACCAACTCAGTCCACAAAAGAAAACAATTCAAAAACGGCGGGCCCCGCAACGGTCGAGAAACAACAAGTTGCCAAACCCATCGCTCTTACCCAACTGGAGGAGAAAAACTCGAAAGAAGACACCGATCCAGCAACTAAAGCAGTCGACGCGTCTACAACAACCGAGTAAACACACTCGCACCAAGAACTAGAACTCTGAGATGGCTTGATTCCTGAAAGGGATACGTAGGCAGCTCGCCTAAAAACGAGTTCAGCTATCCCCCTCTCTAAAGGGGGAGGGGGGGAGAGTGGGTGCATATATGAGTATTTGTATACTCCCAAATTTCAAAATATTCGCTTTGTACTCTAGATTTTTGAAACATTTCAATAAAGACAAAGTTAGAATACTACCAAATCTCTTCTAGGAAAACATGTTCTAAAAACAGACCCGAACACTTCCGGAAATTACTTCCGCAATAAGTTACAAACCCTTGGTCGTTCCAACAATATTTCGAAAAGAACCGGCGAGACATCGCCAAAAGTTTTAGAGAAATATTCATAAGTCCAACGCGACTATAAAACCACGAACGCTCATCGATTGGCCCCGATAAGCACACCTGCCGTCTTAAACAAACGCATTTGACCCACTGGTCATTTTACATCCGACAAGAATAAAATAGCGCGCTATAAAAGAAATCCAAAATTTCGGTCAGCAACTTTGGGGATGCATGATTTCGGTCAAACAAGTCGTATAATCCGAGAACCCATCGCTGACTTTAAATCGATATGAAATCAGGTTAAGCAACAGGCAAAACGAAAGCCGATTTGTCATCGCAAAGCCTTAAAACCGAAAGTAAACTTACGTATTTCCCTAAAGCCAGCACACTGGTCTCTAACGTCCCAAGTCATGAAATGAGATCCTAAAGGCATATCTCTTCGCCCATATCTAAGCGCTGGCAAATCATCGAAACATTCCGATACGAGCAAAACAAATAGGACGATTCACACAAAGGGTTAGATATGAGACGACAACTCGTACTCTTCCCTCTACACTCAGCAAACAAACGAGTTCATACTTAGAAAAACTCCATTAAATAAAAAACATAAGTTAAGTACACGCCGCCCAGCAGCAGGGATTCAAAGCCACCAACGACCAATCCCGATAAAAAAATAACGAGAACACGAAACGATTACACCTTAAACATACATCAAGACCTTCATTATTCGGGCTGACCGACCTCGCCACACTCGTCAGGGATCTCCGGGCAAACTTCAACCAAATCTGGCGATACCACGGTAGTATCCCACTGCGCCCAAATCCTTGCTTCAAGATCAAGGAACTCGGATTGTTTCTTCTCCTTTCTATCCGCTAGCGCCTTTTTCTTAGCATACTCCACCTCATACGAATAATTCGCGGATTAAGTAAGGTGTAAACCGCCAAGAACACCGCGGCACTCACGATAGTCGCAAATGGTCCGATGCACATCCTAGACCCCCGAGTACTCGGTCGCGAACCGCTCGCAATGAACCTTCATCATCTCAAGGATTTCTCTCTTGCCCCCCCCCCCTGCGAGCCCATCGAACCCTTTTGTCGGACAGCTCTGTAACGCGACAAGACTCCGCCTCGAACTCGTCTCTCAAAGGGGCGACTTCTCTCTCAGCCCACACATGAGCATTTAGAGATATCATGTTAATCTTTTCCCTAAGACGAGCAACTTCCTTCTCTGCCAAATCCGCACGAAACCCGGCGAGATGGACCTCAGCGCTGTTTGCATTCAAAGCTTGGCTCATAATAAGAAGGCCCTACAGAAAGTAATGAGGGTTAACGAAAATTTCTCGGTTATATACCAACAAACAAAGATTAACCTGATTAACTTACTCGCCATCTAAGAAATCAGAACTCGACAATCCATCGGTACGAATCCAGTCGTTCCCATCCGCCCATCTATCAAGGAAATCTTTGAGTATGTTATCAGGGGTGGAGTCGGTGCCGTTAGATTCATCGTCATCAACAACCACATGTTTATCTTGACAAAATTTTGACTTATCCCTCCTCGTCGGAGACTCGTACGGAACAAAGCCCTCCATACCCGGCTCTTTTCTATAGGGAACCGGCGAGTTTGGCAGAAATCGAGATAGATGGCGAGCAATTGCATTGCAAACACCTTTCGGAGTAAAACTAACCCAATGGCGTTCTCCGCCTCGAAACAAATTCTTAACAATAAGCATGCCTTCCGGAAACAGAGGAAGAGGGTTGGTGTAATACCCCTGGTCAAGTCAACATAAAGTAAACTATTCAAGAATCATCAAGTATCAGTTCAAGACACTAGCAAAGGATAAATAAGGAGGTTTGGTCGAAGCAGATTTCATTTAGAACTTGAATATTGCGTTTTGGTCGAGAAGCTTCAATGAAGACCATTGAAGATCAACACGAAGGACATGTATGAACCAAGGAGTGAGATAATAAACCTATGAACATTTCCTAAGGCTTTTGGAGTCAGAATATGGAGTTTTTTCGAGGAGAAATTGAGATGGTTCGGAGGAACTCGGTTTTGGTCAATTTGGCCGAAATCGGCTAACTGGGTGAGATTTGAGCAACAGAACAAGAATGAAGCTTCAGGAGTTGTTTTCTAACAAGATTATATTCAACTGAGTATTTGTTGGAGTGGATGACGTGGCAAGACTTCATTGGTCAAAATTGGACTTGGTGATGTGGCGCATTTTCATTGGTTGTGGGAGAAAAGAACCACATGTCGATTTTTGATTGGCGGGAAGGGGACGACACGTGTCAGCAGCAAGGAACCCTTCTAGAACATGGACAGATGTCTCCTCCTCAACATTTCTTCTAGAAAATGGACACTTGTTGGCTAGAGAAGAGATCTGCGCCATTTGTTATCGCCGTCGCCATTTGTCACCGGAGATGCACAATGCGCCGCCACCTTGCACAGCCATGCAGCCAGCCCTTTGCTTATAAATACCAAGCCTTCGCCTTCATAATTTCCATCCCAAAAACCGTGTCCACCCTTCGAGAGAGAGTGAGAGATATTTTAGTGAAAGAAAGTGGTTTTTAGTTTAGTTTTAGAGAGTTTCTGTTTGGGGAATGTAGATCGTCCGAAATTTCTGGGAAACCTCGAGCCGAGTCGGCTAGTTAGAGACCGTTCAGCCAAAACCACTGTAAGTTATAGTTATGTGTGATTATGTGTTGATTTTTAATAATGCATGTTCCCGACATTCTTAAAGTTAGATCTCGGCAGGAGGCTAGATCAGTCTAGGTGTCGGTTTGTGTAGTTAGATCTAAAGTTAATTTCTTGTATTGTCGGAGTGATAATTTATGAAGGGTGGTGGGTGCTGAAGTTGTATGTTATCAATGTTTGGCCAAGCATGTTCTTGTCTGCTTGTTGCTTGACCAAAGATCGATGTTATTACAATCAAGGTACCTAACACTATATAAGCTACTCTCAGATGATATAAATGATTACCCAAGGGTCTATTATAGATTGATTGCTTATTGATTGCTAGTATTGCTTGATAGATTGCGTGTTTAGTTTATTGTTGCTTCGGCTGTTGCTAGGTTGATTGTTAGAATTGGTTGTTAGATTCATCGATTGCTAGATTGTGTGATTTACTTAATGTTGCTTGATTATTATTGTTGCTTGGTTGATTGCTTGTTTAAGTTATTCGGTTTTATTCGATAAATAGATATTTGTGAAAAGGAGTTGTTTTTGTGGAAATGGATTTACTTGTGATTCGGTGTTGTGTGATCCGACATGAGTGTGTGGTCGGTTCGATCCTACCTAGCCCTCAATATATGGTTGGAGCCGTTAGTGGAAAGACTCGGTGGTACAGGATTGCAGCCTATGGCCGAGTACTATCCGACGGAAAAGAGATGACGTGGTCGGCTAAGTCTGGAACAACTAATTGATGGCCAATTCTCATGTGTCGTTTTGGTTATGAGATGGGTGTGCCTGTTTGGGGACAGGATCGAATGTGCGAGCCGTTTTTAGAAGATGTGTGTTGAGTCGTTTTCTTAAAAACGGTTTTGGTGTTCAGTCAAAATTTCTGATTGCATTTGATTGATTACTTGATGTGTGTTATTTTGGGTTTCTGGGGGGATTGATCGCCTTGTTAGAGGGAGCTGTAACTCACTGAGTGATTAGCGCTCATTCTCGTTGCAAACCCTTTTTGCAGGTGATCTTTAGGTGGTGTTGCTAGTGGAGTCGCGGAACGTTTGGTGGCCAGTGTAGATTTCAGTAGCATATGCAATGGAGACTTTTATTTTTTAAATGTTGATATTATATAGTATACTCTGGCACTAGGCCGCGCACAAAACTTTGCATGTATTTTTTAGGCAATTATTTTATTATCAATAATAAGCCGGAGGTGTTATTCGTTTGTTGAGCTTAATGATATAAACCTTGTCCGGGTTTACACAACTCGTGATCGTGGTACGTGTTGTGAAGCCTTAGGCCATGGTCTCGAGGAATTAGGGATCCAGAATGGGTTTGCTAAAGGTCTGAATTCATTTAGTATCTTGGCTAATCTGTTTCGGTGAACTAAATTGTGGCATCTTTGGATCGGTCTAGGTTGAGAGATTGGTCGTGCATGTTCTTGTTTGATTGTTGCACGGCCGATCGTCAAAGCTTGCTTGTTCGTCATTGTTCTTGTTTGATTGTTGGACGGGCGATTGGGTGGACTTTGACCTAGGACGGTCCGGGGGTATTACAAATGGTGGTATCAAAGCATGGTTCCTGATCATGCTCATAAGTCTCAACATTTTCAAATGTTTTATCGAGTCAAAAGTGTCGCATATGCTACTTATGATAAACCGGTATGTTCCGCATAGGGTTGTAAGTTTGGGTTAGTGAGAACCTTTAGTGTGTAGGGTAGATTATATGTTTTAATCCATGTAGATGAAACCCTTAGGTTCAGAATTTAGTATCTTTGTAGTAGTTTAGGAGAATCCCTTTCTATGCATTGTATGGCTGTTGAGGTATGATCAAGAATTGAGAAGTTGTTGGAAGAAGGTGTGGCCTACATGGTTAGCATCAGCATTTATCATAAACACAGAGAAGAGGAGTTGAAGACCGAGGAAGATAAGATGAGTTGGAAGGAAACCAACGTTCTTTGGAGAAATGTCGTATCAGATACGAAATGGTTGTTATGGAAGCAAATGGAGAGTTTTAAAGTATCAGAGTGGCGCAACAGAAGAATGTATTGTTATTTTCAAGACATGAAGAGTGAAGGTAGAAGAATGTGTAGTGAGGAGAATTCGGGACGAATTCTTTTTAAGGAGGGGAGAATGTAATACCCCTGGTCAAGTCAACATAAAGTCAACTATTCAAGAATCATCAAGTATCAGTTCAAGACACTAGCAAAGGATAAATAAGAAGGTTTGGTCGAAGCAGATTTCATTTTGAACTTGCAAATTGCGTTTTGGTCGAGAAGATTCAACGAAGATAATAAACCATGGATTTGACCCTCTTTTAGTCATGGTATATAAGTATTTTTATAATTATTTACTATAATATAAATCATATTAGAATATTTATAGGTTCAGGAGTAATTTGGGAGAAAGTGAAGTCTTTGGAGCATAAATGGAGAAATCACCCGAAGATGATATCGACCATTGCTAGAGGTCGACACGGACATATTATAATCGATCGACGCACATCTTGTGGCATCGATCGACACGGAAGAAACAGAAGTCCATTATGTGACTCAGCCGACTTGAAGCCCACGCCTTCACCTATTTACCATTTACCCCTGACGAGTTTTAAACCCTTGTTTACCTTAGTACTTATACTTTGCCAAAGTGTTTACGGCAAATAGATCTTTCTTGTATTCTTATTTTCACCACTAAAGGTTACTTAGATTCATAGGTTTGGAGAGAAGATCATAG
>JABAYD010000882.1:0-14212 GCA_014822095.1 Diplotaxis tenuifolia
CAAGAGCTTCGATTTGATATCTGGATCGTCGTCTGGTTTCTTACGGTTTGAGAGAAAATTCGATTTAAAGTTGCGCTGAAATTTGAGTTTTAGAGCAATTGGCGGCGTGTATTGAAACGGAGGGTGACGGCGTGTCTAAGATCGGATTGATATGAGGTTTGCGGCGCTGGATTCTTCTCGTCAAGAGCTTGAGATTGATATGTGGCTCGTCGTCTGAATCTTTATGGTTAGGGAGATACGTCGGTTTGAAGGGGCGGCCAGAATTAGGGTTTTAGAACAAAATGGCGGCGCGTATTGAAACGGAGCATGAGAGCGCGTTTTAGATCGGATTGACACGAGGTTTGCGGAAGTAGATTCGTCTCGTCGAGAGCTTTAATTTGATATATTACTCGTTGTCTGGATACATAAGGTTTGAGAGATACGGTCGTTTGAAGTTACGGCCAAATCTAGGGTTTTTGTGGTCACAGAATTTTAGCTAGGGTTTAGAGTCTCGTGCTGATAACGTGTTGTGAAAAGTGAATTTCATGTGTCTCATTAACAATAGAGATGATCCTTATATAAGGAGTTACAAAGTTATAACTCTAATGGACCTAATACATAGTGGGCCACTAATGGTTGCTGGACATCCATAACAGTTACACAGAGGCAAAAGGTCCTTATGTCCACTAGAATAAGCCCAAATTTAATTCTTAAAGCCCAAAAAAGCCCACTTTTGTATACATTAGGCCTGCTTAGGAGTAAGTATACGATAAAACGCTGTCTTTTGATGTTCGAATCCTTCACTGATTTTACTCAACCTTCCACTTCGTCTAATCACCTTCGTGCGTGGTGGAATGTTCGAAAACTCAATTGTAGCAGATGATTAAAAAGAAGAAGATCAATAAACGTCCATTACTTTCTGCAATCTCATGCTTAATCTTCTCCTCTCCAGATACTCTACTCGGCTTCGTTCACTTAACAAGGCTTCTCCTCTCTCATGCCGTTACTCTTTCGCGTTTTACTCTCCTACCTCATCAGCTTCGTCCTCTCCAAGAAAGTATGAATCTTCCTCACTCTCCCATAGTATATCAGATTCGTGGTCTATTGGTAGGGCAGCGAAGGAGAGAAAAAAAAGTGACGTCACTGCTTCTTCTCCTCTAAAAGACTTACTTTTAGATTTATCTGATGCGGTTCCCAACATCACCCGTAGATTCAGAAGATTCCATGACTTAAAACCCGAACACGTGCTTGAATTGCTACTGGGTTTTGAATCTGAGCTTCAGAGAAGTGGAAAGGTCCGAGCTTTATGGGAAGTCTTTAAATGGGCTAATGGGCAGTACGAAGGGTTTAACCATCATCCTCAGGCTTATGAGATCATGGCGTCGTTGCTTATCAGGGAAGGAATGGTTAAGGAAGTTGAGTTCTTGCTGTTGGAAATGGAGAAGGGTGGAGAGACGTTGGTTAATGAGGTGATTCTCTCTGATTTGATTCAGAGATATGTTGATGGGTTTGATTCCAGGAAGGCGGTTATGCTGTTTGATTGGATGAGGAGGAAAGGTTTAGTGCCTTTGACTTCGTGTTATCAGGGTTTGATTGATCATTTGGTTAGGGTTTACAGAACAGAACTAGCGTATAGAGTTTGTTTGGATTGGATGGAGGTAAAGGATGAATCAGTTAACATGGAGATAGATAGAATTGGGAAAGTTTTAGAGTTGCTTTGCTTGGACCAGAGGGTTCATGAGGCTAGAGTTCTGACGAGAAAGCTTGTGGATTTGGGTTGTACCCCGAGTAGTTTGATGTATAGTAAGATTTGTTTAGGGTATAACGAGAAGCAGGACTTTGAGGATCTGTTGGGTTTTATCGGTGAGGTTAAGTATGAACCTGATGTGTTTGTTGGCAATAGGATTGTGCATTCTCTCTGCAAGAGGTTTGGCTCAGAGAGAGCTTATGTATATATGGAGGAGCTTGAACATTTGGGTTTTAAACCTGATGAGGCTACATTCGGTATCTTGATTGGCTGTTGTTGTTACGAAGGAGATATCAAAAGAGCAGTTCTTTATTTATCTGAGATTACATCAAAGGGTTTAAAACCTCATGTGTATAGTTACAATGCTATCTTAAGTGGGCTTTTCAGAAAAGGATTGTGGCAACATACCGTTTGTATTCTGGACGAGATGAAGGAGAATGGAATGTTGCTTGGCCTGTCAACGTTTAAGATAATGGTAACTGGATACTGCAAAGCTAGACGGTTTGAAGAAGCTAAGAAGATTGTTAACGAGATGTTTGGTTATGGGTTAATTGAAGCATCTAAAGTTGAAGATCCGTTAAAAGAAGCTTTTAGTTTAGTAGGATTTGATCCCTTAGCTGTTAGGTTGAAAAGGGACAATGGTTCTGGACTCTCTAAAGCAGAGTTCTTCGATGATCTTGGGAATGGGTTATACTTGGACACTGATTTGGATGCTTACGAGCAGAGGGTGAACATGGTGCTTGACAGGTCCGTTCTACCTGAGTTTAATTTGCTTATCTCTGGGGCTTGTAGTGAAGGTGATTTACACAGAGCTTTGAGTCTTCTTGATGAAATGCCTGGATGGGGTCAAAAGCTATCTCGTCGAGGTTTCACTGTTTTAATGAAGAGTCTCTGTGTATCGCGTCCCCATGCTAGAGTAAGTGTTAGCCTAATGAGGAAATGGCCGAAGCTGGCTAATCAGTTAGATGGAGAAACGCTCAACTTTCTTGTCCACGAATATTGCAAGAAGGGGTTTAGTCGCCAGAGTAAACTCCTTTTCCATAGAATGGCTCAAATGCATTTTCCTATCGATAACGCAACTTACACATCTTTGATAAGTTGTTTCTGTAAGAAAGAAACTCTCATTGATGTTCTGAATGTGTGGGACGCTGCGGAAAAGGCTAACTGGTTACCTGATTTGGACAGTTGTGAAGTTTTATGGGAGTGTCTTGTTCAGAAAGGACTTGTGAAGGAAGCGGTTAAACTCTTTGATCGTATATTCATATCACAGTCAGAAGCATGTAGGATTTTCGTGGAGAAGCTCACAGTTCTTGGGTTTTCTCGTGTTGCTTACTCTGTTGTGGAAAGACTTGAAGGAGAGGGTTATGTTGTGGAAGAAGAGGTTTACAGCCATCTTATCAAGGGACTCTGTAAAGATAGGAATGATTCAGTTGCATTTACTCTACTTGATAAAGTGCTAGACAAGAGGCACATTCCGAGCTTGGAGAGTTGTTTGATGTTATTTCCTCTGCTTTGTGGAGCTAACAAAACAGACAAGGCATTTACTTTAGCAGAGCAATTAGATTCATCTTCTGTCTACTCTGCCTTGGTAGAAGGACTATGCTTAGCTGGGAAGATGTTGGACGCTGAAAATCAGTTACGATCAAATAGGGTTCTCCCAGATAACAATATCTACAGTTTGATGTTACAAGGTTACTGTAAAGGTAACAACAACTTGAGGAGAGTTGAGGAAGTACTAGGAATCTTGGTGAGGAAGAACGTAACCATTTCGGTGAAGAGTTACAGAGAATATGTTCGGAGAATGTGTTCAGAGCGTCATTTTCTTTCTGCAATTAGTCTGAAAGAGTTTCTTTTGCTCGGAGAAAGTAGTCCTGGTGGTGTAATGATCTATAATCTGTTGATTTTCTATCTGTTTCAAGCTAAGAATCCTATGGAGGTTGATAAAGTTCTGCTTAAAATGCGAGGAAGAGGATTGTTGCCTGATGAAACCACGCTTAACTTTCTCGTATATGGATACTCTTCATGTGGAGATTATTTAAATTCTCAGCGGTATCTCGAGACCATGATCTCGGAAGGGATGAAACCGAACAAGCGAAGCTTAAGAGTGGTTATCAGTTATCTGTGTGACAATGGAGAAGTGAAGAAAGCTCTGAACTTATGGCAGGTAATGGAATCAAAAGGCGGTTCTTCTTCTGTTGTTCAAACCAAAATCGTTGAATCCCTGATTTCGAGAGAGGGTGATATGGCAAAAGCTGAAGAGTTTCTGACCCGTGTGACACGCAATGACATGATGGTGGCTCCCAACTACGACAACCTCATCAAGAAGCTATCTGGTCAGGGGAATCTCAGCGTTGCGGTTCACCTCTTGAACACAATGTTAAAGAACCGAAGGGTTCCAGATTCTTCAAGCTATGATTCTGTCATTAACGGGTTGTTGAGAAGCAGCAGCAGCCTACTGGATGAAGCTAGGGACTTTCATGCAGAAATGTTGGAGTTAGGTCTAAGACCAAGTATGAGTACATGGAGTGGTCTTGTTCATAAGTATTGTGAAGCATTTCAAGTTGTGGAATCAGAAAGACTTATCAAATCAATGGTTGAGTTAGGTGAAACACCGAGTCAAGAGATGTTTAAGATTGTGATTGATCGGTTTCGTGTTGAGAACAACACGGTGAAAGCTTCAGAGATGATGGAAATGATGCAAAAGTGTGGCTATGAAGTTGATTTTGAGACTCATTGGTCTTTGATAAGTAAGATGAGCTCTTGTAAGGAGAAGAAGAAGAAGACAGATGGTCAAGGGTTCTTGTCTAGGCTTCTCTCTGGGAATGGGTTTGCTTGGAAGCGATAACTAATTTCTTAACTAAGTTTGGGGCTAATTTTGAAATGTAAGAAACTCATTAATCTTTTTACATTCCAAGATGACAAGTCAAGTTCTTTAATTACAACAACACTTCAGTTGCTGAAGAACAATTTCGTGATTCGTACGTGAGTACATACTAGCTGTTGATTCAGGCAATTAAAAACTCAGTTAAAATCTTGTACAGTAGCTGCTCTTGTTGGTGGTGGAACAGTAATACCTGTTTAGTCCTTTTGACAATTGATTGATCTGTTTGTACCAGGTTTGCTTGGTTGTTTCTCTATACGTCTTACTTCTTGTGAGATTTTCTTAGTTAGTTGTTTGTTCCAAACCAATTTCCCACAAATAATGCTTATGTGTTTGCCTTCTGTGGTTAACACGATTGTTATGTTGTTTGGTCTTTTTATTTGTGTTTTGTTTGTTGAATTTGTAGTTGCATGATTGATTGGTCATGATTAAACACAGAATCATGGACGGGAGGTTAATTGCAAAGAGATGACTTGTTAAAGAAAAGCTTTACAAAGAGATGATGTGACCAAGACCAGCAAGGTTAGTGATTTTTCTTTTTAAAGAAGCAGAGAAAACTTGTTATCTGGTTCTTCTCCATTGAAAGATTTGCTTAAGGTAGTGAATAAAGACTTGTTCCACGCTTTAATTGCTATTTTTTTATCAGGGTGATGATGATGCTCATGCATGCACTATTGAAAGATAGCAAACTGAGACTTGAATATTCTAATGTCTTCTTCTCTAATTATGTCGAAAGTGGACCTTATTTACATCCGAGTTTTTGTACTAATACTATACAGCTTTTTCTCTCAGCTTGTATTAAGAGATTTTTTTAATGTAAAGGTGTTCTTACGTACAACCTCAAAAAGCTTCAAGAACTACTAAACCAAGCTAAAAGTGTTAAGACCTTTTCAGTCTGATGTTTCAGACTGAGCTTAATAATGCAGAGTAGTGTCTTCTCACATGGCATGATTTAACGCTCGTTTTTTTCTTTCTAATTTCATAGGTATGATGACTTCTTGATTTTTGCAAAATGTCTGATCAAGTACACTAATTGCAGGAGATTTTGTAGCATTCAAATGTGGGAAGCCATGGATGGACACAATACCAACAGGTGGCATAATTTATGAAGGTAATATTGAAGTATGTTGTTAGGACCATACAGAGTGGCAATATGGAGTCAGCATGACATTTATAGAGGCTTGTCCCCATTGTCCTTTACATCATTTGCAGCCACTATACACTTTCTTTTGATCCATGCAGCTTTCATATTCACATTTATTCATTTTCCTTTTTTATTTTCTTCTAAAACTGATTTCTTTTTGTTCTTATTTGTGCAAATCTGTATGGTTTTGTCTTCTCTGATTCGATGAATATACGTCTTATACCCCACCAAGTTGGGATCCCACCTCCATCTTTTGCCTTTATGCATAGTTAGTAACACATCAAGCTACTCTTCTTTGTTTGGTCTTGTAAAAATCTCTTTTTTGCTTTCATAAATCATCTACTTTTCTTGGCAGCAAAATTTACCTTGCTGATTATTACATTTGTACACCTGCAAGATACCATAACCATATAAAGATCAAGGCAAGGTACGGACTCTGAGTGTTAGGCCATAAGATAATATAGACCGGCTTTAGTATCATTGCTTAACATCACCCCAAGCAGATTTGTGTGAGTGTATAAATTTTAAACTGAATTGATAAAAGTTATGATGTTGTTCTCGGAGGATGTCCAGATTCTGAATACATTGTTTGTTTTTGTTTTGCATAGAGTGAAATGTTTTGATACTCTATGACTCACTGATTTGTCACCAAGAACAGTGTAGCAGCCAGTGGAAATTTTCATTCAATGATATGAATAAACCACTGTACTAGGGAAGACTTTTCAGCAAAGAAGTACTTTTATCTCTCCACAACCACAAAATGCTCACTAAACCATTTTAAGGTTAGATAGTTTTCCTTAACTTTTTGCTCAACAAGTAAATATAGTTCCATGTGTTTTGGGGATATATCTCTGGGAAAAAAATGGTGCTTGTGAGTTCTGTTAAAGTCATAATGGGTTTTATTCGTTTGGTTACGTACATGACAGAATTTTTACAATTTTCAGAGAAGTGAAACAAGTAAAGAAGAAAGTCTTTGCATCTTACTCAGTTCTCTCACTACTTTATGACCTGTCTCATTGATGTGCTACTGTAGGGGTCAGTTTCCTATTAGTCACCGCCTTTTTAACAGCATTTACTAATGATGTAGTGCGACTTAAAAAGGATTTACTAGTTGCAGTACTTTATATATACATGGAGAGTAAACAATGAGAAAGTTGTGGCGTTTAAGGCCTTACAGTACCTCTACAGGTAACATACATGAGGGTAGCTTTAGCTAACGAATGGCATCCTCTTATTTTGATTACAACCATAGTATAAACTTAGATAGTTCTTATAAGCAAGTTCAATGCTAAAGAATGAGGATTGTAGTTACTTGTATCACAGGAAATAACCGCTTTAAAATTATGATATAAGGAAATCACAGTGGCAGGAGGTAATAAAAGATCACCTCTTATTGCTGTTGTGTATGTGTTCTCTCTCTCTCTCATTGAGTTATTTAGAGAGGGGGACTTGTTTCTCCAGGTCTTTAAGCCACAAAGGGTAATAACTTCTGGGAGACCCCATTTTAAATAAATGCTCTCATCCATGTGAGAGAGCCGGGAAAAAAGGGGATTCATTTCATTTTCTTGTTGTGTGTCTTTCTCTCTATCGCTCTATATATCATCTTCCTTCATCACTCAAGATATGCTTCACTTGTAACATTCCTACAACCGTAGCCAAACTCTTATTAGCTTCCTCTTCGTTCTGTAATTCAGAAAATGGGTAGATCACCGTGCTGTGACAAGATGGGTTTAAAGAAAGGACCATGGACATCAGAAGAAGATGAGAAACTTTTGGCCTATATTGAAGAACATGGTCACGGAAGTTGGCGTTCTTTACCTGAGAAAGCTGGTAAACCCATGAATTTTTCTCTATATATTTCAAAAACTTTCTTATCATCATTCTTCTCAAATCTCCATCAGGTCTCCAACGATGCGGCAAAAGTTGCAGACTAAGATGGACTAACTACCTAAGACCAGACATCAAAAGAGGCAAATTCAACTTGCAAGAAGAGCAAACAATCATTCAACTCCACGCTCTCTTAGGAAACAGGTTTGTTGCTTCTTTCTTTACATAACTCTTGGCCTCTTTGTCTGAAAATATTGTTGTTGTTGTTGTTGATAATACTGAAGGTGGTCGGCGATAGCGACTCATTTGCCAAAGAGAACAGACAACGAGATAAAGAACTATTGGAACACACACTTGAAGAAAAGGTTAGTTAAAATGGGGATAGATCCAGTCACTCATAAACCCAAAAACGAGACTCCTCTCTCTTCTCTTGCTGGTGGTCTATCCAAGAACGCAGCCACGCTTAGCCACATGGCTCAATGGGAAAGTGCTAGGCTTGAAGCTGAAGCAAGGCTTGCTAGAGAATCTAAGCTTCTTCATTACCAAACTAAGTCTCATCTAAACATCATCTCATCATCAGGTAAGCAACAAAACATTTATCTAAATGCCAAAGGTGGAAACTTTCTTTGATTGTTGTATCTGTTGTAGGCAATGCAGATCAACAACAGCTTGAAGAATCTCCGACATCAACAGTGTCATTCTCAGAAGCGAAGACAGAGTTTGTCGGATCATCATCAACGTGTCTAAATATCATCAAAGAAGCTGAAAATGATTGGATCAGTTCAACGATTCACGAGTTCCAAGGAGTTGAGGAAGGGCTTACGGGTCTCTTCCTAGGTGGTGATACACTTGGACGGAGTTTCTCGGCCGATAAAAACGAGACGGCCGGCGAGAGTACTAGTGGCGGTGACTGTAATAACTACTACGAGGACAGCAAGAACTATTTGGACAGCATTTTTAACTTTGTTGATCCTTCGCCGTCCGATTCAGCTCCCATGTTCTGAATCAACGGCTGATATCTCTCGGAGAATGTTTTTGATTCTTTAGTTATTATTTTTCGTTGTGTGTAAACTCTGATTAGATTAAAAAAAAGGTTTTAATCTAAGTTTTGCATTTTATTTTCCCTATATTAACTTCATTAACAGTATGGCATGTGACCGCAACTACTACCACTTAAGACCAATATCACTAGACAAACTATATGTTGTGGTCATTTGTTTTGTTTATTACTTACTATATGCAAATATGAAATTAATAGCGTTGTGGGTGTTAAAAAAAGGGAAACACGTTGGCATGTCATAAAAATTAAATGGTGGTTGTTTCATGTCCTTTTCTGCCTTTGTTTTTGAACATCTTGAATTCATTTTCCATTTTTTCCAATTAAATGTAAGCAACACCAAAGCCGAAAAAAGACCAAACCGATTTATGATATAATGAAATCATAAATATGATCGTGTTGATGATTGGATTCTATTTATTTGGATAGGACCCCATGAATGTGGACCTAGAAAAATATCCAAAGTTTTTCAGAAAGACATTAATTATTTTACAATAAAAACTAAATAAATCTGGATATGTTGCTTTGTCAAAACTAAATTATACTATATGTTTATTTCATAATAAATTTGGAAATAATTTAAACTAAGAAAATACAGGACCTCAGATTTCAGATACTGTATGAGGATAAACCAAAGGAAGTCCTTTTTCCCATGACATCAAATCAATGGCATATGGAAACAAACTCTAAATAAACACGCTCGAGGGATGCAACATAAGTCACAATCCTCATATAATAATGAAAGCCTAACAATTTAATAAAAGAGTGTTGCTGTTATTATTCTTCTTTGTATCTAAGAACACATGACTAATCAATTAACATATCACTGCTTGTAGTCTGTATCCTCTCCTTGTTGCTATCGTCTCCACTCGCCCGTTGTTTCTTGGACTGATGAGACCTCACAAACTCATCGATCCTCGCTTTCAACTCCACGTCCGGTATTAACATATCCGATGTCAAATGTGCCCGGTTAAATGGATCGTGCTGCAGCACAACGCAAACATGATCAGATCTCAACTCTAGTAGATATATATATAAATGGAATAATCAATGTGTTAGATTTTGCTTACATTGTCACTAAGAAGATGACGTTGAATGATGGCTCGATCAACTGTGGTTTTTGAGCTTGGAAGTATCACTGGATCTCTCATTAGCGTGCACTGCAAAAAACAAACAAACAAGAACATACATTAGAGTATGTTACTGAAACAAAAGATTTAGTTTTGTCCAAATTAGACAGAAAAATATACCTGAATTGGGTCGAGGAACTCGTCTGGTATTTCACCAAGTGCAGCTTCAGCATCCATAGCTTCGGAAGCAGCAGCTTTGGCCTTTGTTCCCAACTCCATAAACTCTTGAATGATTCTTCCATCTTCGCCTATCCTCCTAAGCACATCTGCTCCTGCGTTGAATAGCTGCAGCAAAAACAAGCACTTGTTTCGTTCAGTAGAGAGAGACAGATACATGAAAGAGGATCAAGTTTCACCTGTTCGTTATATGAACGCCCATCACTGGATATGGCACCGGGGAATATGTTTTCCGAGTCTCCTCTTGCAAGATTAACATATATACGAACAATCTTCAAAAGATCACCAAAGGTTCCGTCAGTTTTTTTTTAACACATTGGTGGGGAGGCTGAGGAAGAATAGTAATATCACTAACCTGTTTGAGCAACTGTCGTGGACGGAATTCGTACTTCTCAGGATCTTTCAGGCTTAAAGACTTACGTTGTGGACCCACTAGTTGTAGCAAGAAGTAATTAAGCATATTCGCAACCCTCTCAACCATCTCAGGGAGTAGAAAAGGGGCTGTTATCTCTTCAGATGTAAATGCAAGCATAGTCACATCTTCATTAGCCAACTTCATGTCGATTCTAACAATCTGCAGAGCAAAAATAAAATTATTCTTTGCGGGATCCTGAAAGCAAAAGATAAGTGTAAATCCACTAACATTCTCCTGAGAATGGAAGAGTCTCGTTCTATCCTGCCTCTCTTGCGCTGGTCTCTGCTCCCACTCTGCAGTATTCGACATATCTGCCTCGATTTGTTTAATCTCAAGAATTTTGTTGAGACTTTCATCCAGAAGATAGATGCTATCATTGACTAAGAAGTTTAAGAAGTTCAAGTACACGCCCTTCTCTTCCTCTTTTGCAATCTGCAACCTCATCAGATTTAATAACATTATAACATTGGCACATGATGGTGGTGAAACTTCAAAGCCATGTAAGGTCAATAAGAATTTACCCGTCTCCATGCATTTCGGTGACTAGGCACCTGCCAGAGATACTCGAGAAGCTCGGCAATGTTGTGACGAATATTGAACTTGTCATAGAACTGCATTTGAATTACTCAATTTCAGTCACATTAAAAGCACGAGCAAATGGCCATTAAGGTCTCCAAAAGTTAACAAGTGCTATGCAATCGAGAGAAGCACGTTACTTCAGGAATATTATATAACCACTTAACAAGATTTCTAACAATCACCTGAGTGTGAGAACCCGTGAACTCAATGTCAACATATAGTTTCAGTAAATTCCTGACAAGATACTCGAGCGATAACTGATGGCCTTCGAAGAGAGTAGATGTAGCAGAAGAACCACTACAAAAAAAATTTGATTTTCGTTGACCGCGTTAATGCCAGATACTTTATGGCTTGCACTAGTAGTAACACAAATAGAGGACTTAACAGGTTTTTCCATGGGAAGGAAAATACCTTGAACGGGGCATCCAACAGTTCAGAACTTCAACCATCTTTGCTCTGAGATACGGGTTTCTAACATATTCTGGACTTGCCATGAACATTATTATGAAGTTCATAAAGTCGTCCTTAAGAATAAAGATCAGCCATCATCATCAGTGCAGGTACAAAAGCAAATTTCTATAAACAGATGAGATCAGACAAAGCATACCAGCTGCACCCCATCCAAAGCTCTGGGGATTCTTGAAGCAAATATCAGTAACTCCATTGCATCTTCAACAAAATGCTCAGGCATACAGGAGAATTCCATGGGGCAAGTTGATGGTAACGGCATCTTAAAGCCACCGACAAGTCCAACTAACCAAACAACTACTAATCGATAGAAAGAGAGGGCTCGCTGAATCAAATCTCCATCCTTATAAACAGCATAAAGATAAAATAGCTATTACTATCATATCCTCGGTTCAGAAAACGGAAAAAAATGTTATCCGACCAGAGAGTGTAATTACAAACCCTTAATAGTTGAGCCTCGTGACAAAGTTTTTCCTGCGAATAGAGCTCTAGTTCTTTTTCCATTCTGGTTATGTCAAGTTCTAACTGTGGAGAAGGTGACTGATCTCTCATGGCTTTTAATGTTGCAAGATTGTCTTCACCTCTCGAGATGTCCTACGTCATAAGAAAAAAAAAAGTAAAGAACAATATAATAACTATCTTCTGCAGTCAGGCATCAATGACTCTTTCAAAATCTAAACATGATTAAGTCCATATCTTCGCTGCAATGCCTTCTTGAAATTACCGATAAATACTTCGTCCAGATCAAATGTCAGCAACCAGGTTAAATATATGCTAGATAATTTATTATAATCATTTCTCCGTACTATTTCAAGTTGGGGAAATAAACAATGATGATTACCTGAGCAAGATGTTTAAAGTCCGAGAGTGCTTTTAGGAGACCCAAATTCAGGACCCTTGCAGTCATAAAGAAGCATTCAGAAATGAAAGTGTATTTAGTTGTTGACTTTGTATTTTGCCCAGAAGCATTACTACTTGAACTTGTCGCTTCTTTCGATTGTAACAAGCGACTTTCGTTCCCGTTTCCAGCGTCAGTTGCTTTTGCCGTATTATCCTTGTTAATCCACTCAGAAACTTCCTCGGATGATGCATGGAGAGCAGTCAAGTCGCTGTGGTATAGATCATTAAAAAATATTATCACGCATCACAAATATGTAGAACCAGTAAGGAAATACCCTTAGAATTATTTCCAGGCCCATACCTAAATTTCAAGCGATGTCCATAGAACACATATTTTGGATCAATCTTATCTCTTTTAGTTAAATGCGGATCCAAAAATGGTTCACAGAGCCGGAGCATGACCGCACTGAGGTTACAAAACATGCCTGAGCTAGCACAAGAAACTGGATCAACCTGTCATACAAGATATTTAGTATATGAATGCCGAATTGAGCAGAAATGACAAATACCATCTTGACAAAACCGAGAGGAGACAAATAATAAGGCATGAATAAAGATCTATAGGAAATATCCATCTAATTGGGGATGATCACCTGCATATGACCTCTCGACGCATTTGCATTGATCACCTCAGCAAGAAACTGTAGAACACACTCACGTGTATCGGTACTTTTAAGTAAAATCATCAGTACATCATGCAGCCCACTGTACAAAATATTCATGAAATTTTTGATTGTAGAGAAGGATGATAATAAATCTGCAGGACGACGTTCCGATGCCTCAGAGAAGCACTGCTGCCTGACATTCACAAAAAAAAAAAAATAGACATATATTAGCATCCCCTTCCCATTTTAAGAATATGTTCTGAAGCGTATCAGGAGAACCTTTTCCCTTTAACAATTTATCCTTAACAAATGTCAATGTTCAGTAAACAGACAAGATACTTCAGTACATACAAGAAGAAAACCCTCAGAATAAATTACTTCACATAGCATTCTAAACCTAATAGTGAGCTAACTACTACTTTTGCAACTATGCTGGATTTGCCTAATCATGCTTAAAATGACATCACCTAAACAGTGTACTCTTATCAGCTACTTTCCTTTTTTGATCAAGTCTACACTTTGAGAAACAACACTTGTTTTGTCCTAATTATATCAATAACTAAACAACCCCAAAGATTACAGAAACAAAGTAATAAGTTGCCAACTCACCCAACATCAGGTTGACTCTTGAACAGAGTATTATCCGGCAACGCGCTAATATGAAAGAAAGGTCCAAGAATACTCGTCAACTCCATAGCTCGACCATTCATATACGCCCCACGCGGCACCCACCACTCATGACTAACCAGAGACTTAGCTCCAACAGGCAAGCTAACAAGATACTTAAGCGCCCTCAAAGGCGGCTGAAAATCTCCAAGCACCGACACGTTAACAACCTTAGACCTCAAGTCCTCATACACCTCCTTGAGAATCGGGTCCAAGCTATCAAAATCCGAATCCTTAAAAAACTCATCTAAAAAACCAGGAGGAGACTGAACACCACCGCTACTACTACTACTCCCAGCAAACATATCCAACGAACCAGAACCAACCTCGGAGAAGATCAACGGCAACAAAGGAGACACGTTCCTCTTCTTCATCCCCAATCCACCGCTGGGTAACTGCTTATCCGAGTTTCCAAACATGTCTGGATTCGCTAAGTGAATCCTGGAGTACGAGACAGAGAGCTTCTTAGCCTCTCTCGTCACAATCTCCATCTCCGATCTGAGATTCTTATCCTTCATGGACTGGATTTTCTTGGACTCGTCGTAGGCGCGGCGGTAGCAGCCGATGAGGTAAGGGAAAGGTTGCTCGGCGGCGGGGAAGTTGCCGGAGAGGCGATCTATGAGTACTCTCTCCATCA
>JABAYD010000894.1:0-14834 GCA_014822095.1 Diplotaxis tenuifolia
TAGTTCATATTTTGATGATATCTAAATATACATATTAATAGTGTTGATTTAATTTAAGTAATACGGATCAATCAATTATATATATCATATATTATTTGTAGCGCTCTAGAAAAGGTGTAAATTTAAATAACAGCTTATATCGGTAGATAAAATAAAAACTCTGTTTTAATAGAGGATGCTAATTTTTAATTTATTAAGGAAGAAATAAAAGCAACGGAAAAAAAAAGAATTTAGAAACAAAGAAGACTTCTCTTCTATCTCTTTTGGTCAAAATTATATTAAAGAAGTTTCCTTCTATGCAAGATTCACACCTTACCAAATAGGAAAGTTGTTGTGTTAAAGAATTTAACGCATACAGCCTCTAATATAAAATGTTCACGTTGGTAATGTGTATTGTCCAAGAACATGATCCTCATTATCCTCGAAAATATATAAATGCATCTTAAGAAATGAAAAATCCTAATAAAGATCTAATGGATACCAATCCAAGAAAACTAAGAGCCTACTGTTTCATATGGCTCATAGTATGTATACTTGTATTGATTGTGTGTGTAATAGTATCCAGAGCAGAAGAAAAAGACAGAAACGATGATGATCATGTACCAAGGATTTACTCTGTTCTGGTTGAAGGTGAACCATTGGCCTTTCGCACGGCAACTAACATCAACAGGTTCAGATCAATTTATGAATCTTCTTGGTTTGATTCATCTTCCATGTTCACTAGTATCATATTTGCAAACTAAAAATACATATATAAAATTAAAATTCGATTTTGTTTCTTCCAAAAGAAGTTTGAGATAATTTTCTCTAGCTATCACAGTATCATTTATTCATGTAACTATAATACCAGAACTTTTTAAATTTGACTATGCATATCTTGAGAATGATCACATTTGATGTCGGAAACTCAGCAAAGCTATGGCATATGAAGCAAAGAAGATAGAAGAGATTCATGAAGAAATACTTGGAAGCACACTTGAAAAAGGAAGTTATACAAAACTTTATAGCTTCAAACATATCATCAATGCTCTCGCTGTTCAAACTACACCTTCTCAGGTCCTCTTCTTACACACAAAAACTAAAGAAATTAATTTACTTTTACCGGTTTGGTTTAGTATTGACCGGGTTAGTCAAATAATGATGTTATGTATACTTTGAACGTATTAAAAACTATAAATGGAAAATGAAACGTCATTAATCCTTCAATTATTATTTGAGAAATAATTTTGAAAGAAAAAAAGATGACATAACATACTAACAAATATGACATAGCTTAATGATAATTATGACATGAATATTTACATTAATTATTGTTTTATATTTTGGTAAGTTTCTAAAATATGGTAATAACTTATAAATCCTCATTAATATAACAATAAATAATATAATAGTAAAATAAAATAGAATAACATGTTACAATTTTTGAAATATTCTTAAATTTATTCTTATAATTTTATAATTTATAATTTTTATTACTAAAACAAACTTAAAAAAAATATGCAATTTAAAAAATATATATATAATTTTCTAATCCCTATGAGCTTCTTTTTAATATCTACAAATCGTAGAAATATTATTTAGTTTTAAGTTTTGATAATTAAATTAATAACTTTCTATTGATAGATATGATTTATTTTTTCAAAACTTTTATTCCTACCCATGGTGCACGAAAACATCCAGTCTCTAATAATTTGAACGAACTTTAGCATGAACTCTGTTAAACTAAATCAGAAACACATCTTGTAACAACATTTGGATAATTTTGGTTCGGTAAACCGGAAACGTTCATCATGCAGGCCAAGAAACTGAAGAACGCAAAAGGAGTGAAGGCAGTGGAAGAAGACAAAGGAGTGAAACTAATGACAACTTACACTCCCGATTTCTTGGAACTTCCTCAAAAAGTCTGGCCAAAGATATCCAAAGAAGGTGTCAGACGCGCTGGAGAAGACATCGTAATAGGTTTTGTGGATACTGGAATTAACCCTACTCATCCGAGCTTCGCCGCACTCGATCTCACCAACCCTTACTCAATGAATCTGTCACGTTTAAATTTCTCCGGCGACTGTGAGACCGGTCCTCTCTTCCCAGCAGGATCTTGTAACGGTAAGATCATCTCCGCAAGGTTCTTTTCAGCTGGAGCTCGAGCTTCCGCCGCTTTCAACGGCTCCCTGGATATACTCTCTCCGTTCGATGCGTCCGGTCATGGAAGGTATAACCATGTTTCTATTATTCTTATCCTAATATTCTATTGTCTTTATCGATTGGTCGATTATAAATATATGATTATTTTTCCTTAACTACTATATCTATATGCAATATGTGGATGTCAATACACATTAGTATAGTTACACATGTTATGTGTGATGAATACATTATGTGTACTATATAAGATAATTTGGACGCTTTGATTTAGCCACGTGGCATCCATAGCGGGCGGAAATTCAGGAGTTCCAGTGATAGTCGACGGATTCTCCTACGGCCGAGCCAGCGGAATGGCTCCACGAGCACGGTTTGTCATAAAACCATAATAAACAGTAGTTTTTTTATTTTTTTTTTTGGCATAGTAGTTTTTTTATGAGTCGAATAAATAATACTCTTTATAAGTATTTACAAAATCTGTCATATTATTCCGCGTGACAGAATAGCCGTTTACAAGGCAATTTACCCATCAATCGGAACTCTTGTTGACGTAATTGCTGCCATTGACCAAGTAAAAGATACACAATACTGTTTCTTTTTAAGTCAAAAGTATTAAACCAATTTCTTTACTTGCGAACTTAATATGTCACAGGCAATAATAGATGGTGTAGATGTGCTGACACTGTCCGTAGGACCGGACAAACCTCCTGTCGATAAGCCGACAGTACTTGGGATTTTCGACCTGGCAATGCTATTGGCTAGAAAAGCAGGAGTCATTGTGGTGCAGGCAGTAGGGAATCATGGTCCGTTTCCATCTTCCGTGTTGTCTTATAGTCCGTGGGTCGTGGGTGTCGCCGCTGGAAGTACTGATCGGTCTTATCCTGCCTCTCTCATCCTCGACGGTGGCCAGACCGTTCAGGGCGTCGGACTTTCAGGTAAATATCTAACTAAAATTTTCAAACAAAAATATTTGCATTCCATATAAAATCCAAGGAAAAAACTGCATTCAGAATTTCTTTGGCAGAGCAAATTTGTTTTCAGATTAAATACTTAGGTTGGACGGGTAATTAGGTTGCAACGCTGGTTTTGATAACAAAAAATTAGGTTGCAACCAAGGTTTTGAAAACCGGATCGGACAATGAACCAGTAAAATAAATGAGTCACGGTTCAACCCGGTCTGACCGGTTTAACCGGGTTTTAATTTTTATACGTTATAGTTTATGGAGTATAGATCATCCTTAATTCCTTATATTACACATATATATTTTCTATTTAGCAGATATTATATTAACAAAATATTAATGATCCATTGACTTTTCTAACTGCCATAAACGAAATCTACCATTTAATTTTCAAATATTTTTTTCGATTTCCACCTATCCAAATTTCGTCTTCTTCTTCTCAATCTCTACATGATTTCAAGTTTCTGTAAAAAAATTCATCTACATTTTTTTTTCTTTTCATGCACATAAATATTTTATTTTCATTCGTTATTTCGAAACTACTAATACATCTAGCTAAATCAAAGCAAACTAACAGGGTAGCTATCTTCAATTTACAAATTAATAAAAACAACGGTCTAACTAAATTTAAATATATAAACTGGATTTTCAATGAAACCGGGTCACCAGTTCTTACGGTTTTGGGGGTATTTTACTGATCCAACTCCAATCCGGTTTTTGAACTAACTCGGACTCGGCTAAATGAAGAAGTCACGGTTGGACCGGTCCAACCGGCCGGTCCGGTCCGGTTTTGAAAACCTTGGTTGCAACGCTACTAAACACTGAAGACAACAAATTAGTTTTATCAAAACTATTGACACACATGTTTATTTATTTACTTTCGAGATTATCTGTTTGAATACATTTTTAATTTATAAAAATTTATTATGGTATTAGCTGATATACTGATAGTAAAAGCCAGTTTTGCAAGCTTTCTAAAACATTACTGTGGTTTAAGTCATTTTCAACTTTTAATTCCTAATTATAATTATACCTTTAAATTTTGAATTTCTAGTCCATATGTTTTTGTACATACTCGTAACCTTTTCGATATATGTTTAACTTAGTTGTAATATTTTATGAAGGAACAAAGAATAATTATTTTTTCTTCGTTTTGAAAATTAAAGGCCCAACTCTTGGAGCTCCTTTCGTTCGACATAGGCTAGTCTTAGCCAGAGACGCAGTTAGAACCAACGGCTTCGTTCCACGAATCCTAACCGGTGACGTGGAAGAATGTCAGCGACCGGATAACTTTGATCCGGCGAAGGTGTTTGGAGGCATTGTGATTTGTACATTCTCGGAGGGCTTCTTCAATCAAGTCTCGACAATTCGAGCCATCACCCAAACCGCCACGACCCTTCGCTTCATGGGTTTCATACTCATGGCCAACCCTAATTTTGGTGACTTTGTTGCTGAACCGACGATATTTTCGTCTCCGGGCATTCTTATCCCTAAAGTACTAGATTCACAGGTAAGTTTTATCGCTTATCCATCAAATATTTGAAGAAATGACAAAGTTCGTTGATATTTTGATCAAAGCCCTACGATAAGAAAATAACTCTGCATAACATACTTATGAAAATTTGTTAAGAAAATTGACCAATTAATCAGCTAAACAGAAATTTAGGTAGCCGACTTGTCGGAGTATATAGTTTAGCAAATATATAACATTGCAATATATGATTTTTGTGTGGATGAGTATATAGTACATTAGTATATAACAATTAACGAGTTCACATTAGAAATGAAATTTAGTGACCACACAGGAAACATTTGACTTGAAATGAAAAGATTTCAATGAAGTTTCACTACAAATATTAAGATTTTATTATGTTAGCTTGTTATGAGGTACTACGAAGAGAAGACTTACCGAGACAAAGGAGGAATGGTGACAAAATTCGGGGCACAAGCCAGAATCAGCGAAGGCAGGAACTCAGTGTTCGCTGGAGATGCACCGATAGTGAGCAGATTCTCTTCGAGAGGCCCGGCTATTATAGATGCAAATCAGAATCCTTTAGATGTCCTTAAGCCAGATATTCTTGCACCTGGTCATCAAATATGGGGAGCCTGGAGCCTTCCTAGTGCATTTGATCCCACTTTCACAGGTTTTTTACTTTTACACCCTTCATGTGTGTGTATCCTATATGAAATTTACTACTTATTTTTTTTCGTGAGCAGGACGGAGCTTTGCAATATTGTCCGGAACGAGCATGGCGGCTCCTCATATAGCGGGGATCGCCGCATTGATAAAGCAGCTGAATCCTTCTTGGACACCGGCCATGATTGCCTCGGCCATTTCCACCACGGCCACAGGATACGACAGTTCAGGTGAAGTTATGTCAGCGGAGTCTTATGGAATCGGTGAACTATTTCCATCTAATCATTTTGATCATGGCGCTGGCCATGTTAATCCCGCTAGAGCCATAGATCCAGGGCTGGTTTTACCCACAGGTAAATATTCTTACTTAACTTGTGGGAGATAGTTGATAGTTAAAACCTTAGGGTAGTTTGCATAACATAATGTTTGAGCATAATGTGGGACCAGGTTTCGAAGACTACATCAGTTTCTTGTGTTCACTACCAAACATTAGCCCAGCCACTGTTCGAGCCACAACCGGATCATGGTGCACCACGAAGCTTAGCCACCCGGCGAATCTTAACCATCCATCAGTGACTATATCTGCGCTTAAAGGGCCACTTGTGGTGAGAAGAAGTTTCCAAAACGTCTCCAACAAAACCGAGAGATATCTTGGTTCAGTTTTACCTCCCAATGGTACATCCGTATTGCTAAGCCCATCTTGGTTTACGATACGGGCACAGAGAATCCAAGATGTTGACATTCAGTTCAATGTCACAGAAGTCCTAAACCAGTTTACGTTTGGTGAAATTGTTCTTACCGGAAGCTTAAATCATATTGTAAGAATACCGTTGACGGTTAAGACCATCCCGTTTTGAAAACATTGCTCTTCCTTGATTTATAACTAGTCCGATATACAAAAGAGATTTATTTATATTATTGTTTCATAAACATTTGTTTACCTCTATTTCACATACATTTTTTTTGTTCCTTTTCAACGAAATGGCAAGCCCCCGCAAGCGCAGGGTTAGTTGATGTTTTCTTTGTGTAGTAGATAAGAGTGTGAAAACTCTTTTGCTTTCATGAGCTTCTTTACTTGAGGCATGGTTTGAGTTGAGTGAATTGTGATTCGAACTAAGATATTTCTTGAGCTGTGATTACTTATGAGTATTAGTACCTTATGATACCATACCAGTGACATTTAGTGATACACATTTATTGCAAATCCTGGATTTTTCCGCCTTCCTATTGCAACTAGTGCCAGAAACGTAAGACCACCTATTTTGGTACATGACGCGTACCAGCTAAGCTTTAAACAGGAAGTCAGCTTCGTGTTTCTCACATAGGCGGTTAAAAGAGTCATTGGACATGTTTTATTTAAATAGTCTGGCCGTAATAGGAATAAAGAGTTATGGACACCTGGTCACTGGGCTTGGAGAGGTTGGTGTGACGATCTGCGATCAACACCAGTTCTTTCTTTTGAATTGCCACTCATTCTCTCAACACGTGTAAAAGCCACAGTCGCTGCACCTTCCAAGCTGCGTCCAAACCAACTCTACATGAAGAATCTCATTGTTTTTAAAACCTTTCATGGCAATGTACATGTAGAGGTTTGTGATGCAACCAAATTGCACTTCCCAGTTCTCAAGAGCGTCCATTAACACATAAACGCTAAACGGCAAGACAAGTGGAGGGCCCTGGAAAAACTTAAACACATGCTTAGTATGGATGTTTTAGGGACATTAATGGAGGCTACTCTCTGACTTATTATTTGGCAATAAGACATCATCGGCTTTACGTTTCTGATTATGCAATAAAATGTATCCTCTATGAAGAATCAGATAATTAAGTTCTTTTTGACAAAAATCCACTATATTAAAATAAAGTCCTTATTTTATCTACTGATAAAAGTTGTCATTTAAATTTGGACATTTTCTAAAATGTTACAAATAATATATAACATATAGTCGATTGAACCGTATTACTTAAATTAAATCAACACAATTAATATACATATTTAGATATCATTAACATATGAACTACGGAAATTTACTAATTATATGAAACCAATAGATTTCATATTTTAACAGTTCCATAACAAATATGGAAATCTACTAGCTATATATGAAACAAATAGATTTTGGAAACCGTAATATACTGTTAGTTTTATTTTTATTAAATAATTTATTGATTTTTTTAAAAAAAAATTAAATGTAAAAAAAAAACAAAAATCAAATCTAAAAACTAAAAACCAAAACCAATAGCTGAGAATACGGGTTGTATTTTTGTTTTTGTTTATTTACAAAATAAACTATTGCAAATTGTTTTAATTTTTTAATTTTTCTATTTACTGATACAAGTTATCATTTAAGTTTGGACATTTTCTAGATATTTCAAATAATATATGATATATAGTTGACTAAACCAACATGATTAATATACATATTTAGATATCATCAACGTATGAACTATGTAAATTTACTAATTATATGAAACCAATTAATTTCATATCTTAACAGTTTCATAACAAATATAGAAATCTGCTAATTATATGAAATCAATAGATTATAGAAATCGTAATATACCGTTTGTTTTATTTTTATTAAATAATTTATTGATTATTTTTTTAAAAATGTAAAGCAAACCAGAAACCAAATTTAAAAAAAAAACTAAAAACAAAACAACTTTTCAATTTGAAATTAAATATTTTATTATTTGAATTTGTTTGTTGGTAATAGCAGTTCAAATTAACTCACCAAATCTAAAAATTAAAAACCTTAACAAAAACTGAAAATCAAAAATAGAAACTTGAAAACTAAAAACCAAAAAAAAATATAAAACTAAATCTAAAAGAAAATAGAAACTAAAAATTAATGCAAAACAATCATCACCACAAAATTTGGATTAATGATTTTATACCAAAAATACTTTAAATAAAGACAAAAACAAATTATATAAATTTTGAATCATAAAATTTTTCTTTCATTAAGCTTAAGTTATACTAGGTGTTTTCCTGCACCACGTGGATAAATAAGAGTTTTAAAAATAAAATTATATTTAAAAATATAATTTAGTTAATTTAAATATATTATTTTGTTACATTATTAATTTTATGTTAATTATAAGTAAAAATTAAGATAAAATTTAAAACGTTTATTTAAATTCATATTGAATAATATATATGTATATATTTAAAATTCAAATCTTGGAATATTTTTTATCTTTTTTGGGTTAAAAAATTATTTATTTGATAAAAATTGCATAAAAATTTGAAGAAATTTTATTTATAAAATGATATAATTATAAAAATATATACTTAAAATATTTATAAAAATTGTAAATATTATCATATTTCTGTTTCTACTATTATATTATTTATTTTTATATTAATAAAAATTTATGAGTTACTATCATATTCTAAAAACTTACCAAAAATATATATTAACATTCAATGTAAATATTCATATCACAATTAACTCCAATTCATGTCATCATTATTAGTGGACATGTCATCATTTTTTTGTGAAATTGATTATTGTGATGACACATGTAAAAATCACTTCACAAATAATGTATAAGGGATTAGGCATTTTTAATAGTTTTATTGAACTGATTTTGTAAATTTTTAATTTGATTATGTAGTAACCATTTGTTATGGTTTCTATCATTTCTTTTTATGGTCTGAACTTTTTTTTGGTTGAAATGTTAAATTTATTTATCAATAAAAGAAAAGAATATTTACAATAAGATAGAGTTTGGAAGCATGTGTATGGCTTAAATGGTATGCTATAGAGCAAATAAAGACCTATGATGTTTTTCCTATCAACTTAATCATCATGTTGCTATACAAAGCAACATTTTTGTGTCGCAAGGAGGAGACTCTGTTTCGGATAATCTTGTCAATCTTCTTAATGAGCTCTGGTGCAATACGAAAGACACTGTTGTGGTTGCGTCTGTTTCGCTCACACCAAATACTGTATACGACAGCTTGAAACGAGAGACGATCAGACGAAGCAGGCAAGTGACAGTTGCTGTTCGACGCCTAGAGAGGAGAATTGCTATAGTGATGTTCCAATCTGGATTTGATCTTGGTTTTTCCAGACCGTATACACATATGGGCAACCGAAGAAGATGTGGTCTCGCGTTTCTTGTCGGTCACCACAGAGGCGGCAGTGTTGGCGCTCACCCAAAGCTTGAGTGCGTTCACCAGTAGAGAGACGGTTGCAAATAACGAGCCATGTAATGAACGAGAAACGAGGTACAGCCATGTACTGAACTTTAAGTTTGGTTGTTAAAGAAAAAGAATCTGAGATCAGTTTTAATATATTTTTGTTGGGAACATATAAAACAATAGCGTAAATAGATTTTTATCTTGAAAAAGTATATTATTATTCATGTCAAGAGATCCATATATATACAAATACATAAATCGTCATTGGCAAAAGATAATCCTAATCGTTAAGGATAACCATGTATATTATAGATAAAGATAAACATAAGAAAGAGATAAACACAAGGAAGTTGATAAAGATAAGGACTAAGGATAAACTGTCTCTATCCTAACTCGGATAGACCAAAGCCTACGGTTTGGTCTTGCTCGGTTTAGTCATGGTCTGGGTCAACCACCAAATGATTCTTAACACTCCCCCTTGGTTGACACATCCGTTCCGGGTTTGTTACATGCTTTTGATGTTGCCTCATTAAAACCTCTTATGGAAAACCCAAAGCCTAATGTGGTAGAAACGGAAACGAAAGACAAGACAAAAGAGTACAACACATGAACTCCCCCTGATGAATGCATCACTGAAGGTCTTTCAGTCTGCGCATTCCTATCTGATGTATGAACTTCTGGACGTCTAGGTAGGCAAGGACTTGGTGAAGAGATCAGCTGAATTCACACTTGAATGAACTTGTAACACTTGAACCTTGCTTCCTTTGATGTAGACGTCTCTGGGCTGTGATATGCATGCTGCATGGTCTTCATACATCACATGTGGTGTCTCTGGCCTTTGGTCATTCCATAAGATAACTCGGACATGGTGTGGATGAAGTAGTTGCCACGGTCTGCTTCACGGAACACACCAGGATATTGTTGTACCACCGTAGGTATACACATATCTGATCTGAGATCTACCACAATGTAGTTTTGATAGATAACCTGCATCATTAAACAAACTAAACAATCCTTTTGACTTGGTTAGTATATTATGGACCTATGGACGTTTCATTGTCCTTCTTTGGACCAAACGGATATGTATCCGGGTCTAGGTCTCTCACGACCATTCTTATACTTTGGTCGGATGTGTGGTCCTTATTTAGTACATGTATGTTAACATTACTTGTAGTTTCATTCATATGAACCATTAACTCGTAGCCAACCATTACTTACATGTTCTTTCATGTTTCATAGTCTCTTTAGACTTGATGGTTTGGTTGTACCACACATACTTTGAATATGTTGAGTTTCTACTCAAAACGTATGGGCTATTTTTCTTTTGTCCGTTCTTACGAACATACTTTAGACCCTTATGGATATGCCTTCGTCCTTATGGACGTGCTTTGGTCTATATGGACATAATGCCCTTATTTTGCCATTGATCATGCCTTATATGATTAATATTAGATCATGGTCTTTAACCAAACATTTTTTTGGTTATACCCTCTCGTCTGGAACCCATCCCATGGCTAGTGCCGGATTTGGTTCGGACGGGGTTACTTATCCTTCTAGGATTCTATGGCCGGTTTGGATAATCTGGGCCCATTATGGTTCTTCTTGACCAATCTTGTATTGCAGTCTTATATTGCAAATCTCCTTTGTTTCAATACATTAACAGCTTAGGAACAATATTGTTCTTGAGAACTTTTTTCTCATCTTTCTGGTACCTTTATTATCTTTATACGTTGAGCTCAATCTCTTTATCCAATGATCCATATGTTTCTCACTACATCATCATAATTTCTTTCTTATGACCAGACCTTTGTCAATTTCGAATTTGTGTAGTAGCATCCACCACATAGAAGTTTCTCTCCTTATAATCTGTTCCATGGTCTCTGTGAGCACCCTTGTATAACTAGCCATTCTTGAATGCTGTTAGTAGGAACATGATCACCTTAGTCCACGTGATCATATACTATATCTCATGGTTTCTTTCCCTCACAAGACCCATTCACTGGTTTATATCATCAGATGGCGTTTCTAGATATATGTATGGCCAATACACCCATCTCTTCTTTAAACTATATATATCCCCACGTTTCCCATGAGTCCTACGAGTGTACACTCTTTCATTGAAGGGGGTTCATGATCCTCGTTTATATCTTTAAACTCAAGTAAAGTGCTACTTACTTATGCATCACTGATCAATTTGAGATTTCGTTCTTATCACGGACCTTTATAAACTTGCAGCTTGGCGTCCCAAGCTACATGGTTTGGTACCTTAGATGTTCAACTGCGCAGCCTTATCTCAATGTCTGGTCTAGTTTCTCTTAATGGAGACACTCACTCCTCAAATCCTGACAGAGATGATAGCACATAATGTTTATGGATGTATGCTTTTCACTTTCAGTTGCATAATTCCTTTGCATTATACTCCTTTCGAGTCCTCTAGATGCTAGGACAACTAAAGTGTTCATTGCCCATTCCAACCAATTATCTCCAAAGAGATTTAGGTCCTTATAATCCAGAGGGTCAGATTTCATCATCTGAAAATATAAGTTTTCATACTTTAGATTTATAAAAATCGGATCACATCTCTTTCTAGGGTTTAGGATTTAAGATGCATTTAGATTAATCGATGCAAATATACCTAGAATAGATTATATATGAATCATGTGATCAAGCAACAAAAGAATCAAGTAAAAACCGCAGCATTAAGTTTAGGAATTAGGTTCATATAACCTTAATTAGGGTTTTACCTATTCTAGTCGATTTTTAGGTTAAGTAGAAACCGGGTTATAAAACCTTTAACTTACTATATAATTTCATGTTTTTCTGATTAAAGTAATTTACTTTATGATCATTGTGCTTAGCAACCCTTAAGGCTTGAATTCAATATTCGATAAAGGTGGTTTTAAGCCACACGACCATACTAGTACAAGAACAATCACAAGTATTAAGTATGCGGCTAAGTCTCTTACCATAATCCAAAATTGATTAGGTTTTCATTGACTTATCAAAGCTAGAACATAGGTTCAGAACCTTAGGGTTTCAATCTTTCTTAGCTTATTGATCTTTGAGCCGCAAAAAAACAAGAAACTTGGACATAGTATCAATGCGACATGAGCATGACATCTCAAAGTCTCTTAGGGTTTTAATTTCGTGGTTGAGATAAACTATCAATCAACCTAGCATCCTTAACTCTCATGATATAAAAAACAGATTTAAACAAGAGAAATTTCGTGTTTTATTAATCTTAGTTCATGAGATCAAAGGTGATCAAAACCGGAAAAACAAGCTTATGCGATTAGGGTTTGTAAGAGCTTTTCAATAAGTTTTTAAAAACGTGTGATCTATTGATCTACTAAGTAGTTTTACAAGATCAATCAAGCAAAGCATTCATAATGTTTAACTTATCAATTCTACTAAGTTTTAACGATTTAAACAATAGATAAGAATCAAACAATAAGAACAACAAGAACCAGTTTTCTTAAAGCAATTAAGGTTTATGTTCTAATCGATTCTAATCAATCCTAATTATCAATAACTTCTAAACAGTTCATACAATCAATCAGAACATTCTATGCAATTTGTTTTATCAATTTAAACAATCGGATTTCATAAAAATTTCTAGGGTTTTAAGAACTATTGTAAACTATTGTTCTTATTAATTCGATTTCACCCTAAAAAAATTAGGATTTTGAAATCAATCAAATTAGATTTTAGGGGATTGACTGATTTCCAGTCTTATCTATTTGATCATTCAGATCAAAAGAGGTTTTGAGATTCAAGAACCATTATGACTTTGATTTTAATTGATGAACAATCTCATAATCGAACTTTTGGTGTAAGAGCTCTGATTTGCTCATGGGAAGGGTAAGGACTTATTAATATAGGGTTCTTAGGGGTTTAGCAAAGTTTTAAGATTGTCATATCCTTTACCAATCAATCCAAGTTTGATTTTCGATTTATGGGTTCTCTTTAAGGTTTCAGAATTTTATTTATCTTAGGTTTAAGAAGATCTGAAACCGGACCACCAAAAGAGAAGAGCTTCGCGGACAGGTTCCAAAACAAGTCGGCGACGCGTACTGTAGGTGAGCGTGAGGGGGCGTCAGAGATCGGATCGACAAACAATTTGCACTGATGGATTCTTCTTGTCGAGAGTTTCGATTTGATATATTGATCGTTGTTTTGGCTCGGTTTAATCATGGTATGGGTCAACCACCAAATGATTCTTAACAATTTTAACATTCTTGCTTTTATGAAATTTTCTATTTATTTTGTGAAATTTATGTATTCGAAGATTATAATATGTTTTTTTATTAAAACATAATGTATAGCAAGTCAAACGAATTACAATTAGTTACTACTAACACATTAGAAATATTAGTGGTGACAATGAAGATCACCAATCTTTCCATCTTCCTGAGCTCATATGATTCTTCTTTCGCAGCTCTTTTGTGCATCATTGTATTTCAAAAACATGAAGTCCTTTGGAAGCAAAGAATTTTAGGCTAAGCTCGAACTCCATTTTTGCAACTCATGATCTTTACCAAGTTTCCCATCTATGCCTTCTCTATCCTTTGCAAAGATGTTTCTCTATTCACTTCCTGAGAGGAAAAGGATGTGAAGAGAAGACTCGTGAGCCGTACTTAGCTACATAACAAAGAGACTGCAAGTACATGAAACACATATCAAAGATTTAGAAGTTAAGACATAAAGAAGAAAATTCAGGCGAGAGTGATCTTTATTCCACAATGGTCTTAGCCAAGGAAGAGCCTTTCTTTATAAAGAAGCATATCGGGTCTGAGACTAAATAACTTCACCAGTTTGGTGGAAATCAAGATGGTAATGAGCTAAAGGCAGCAACTTGGGAGCAGAGATACATAGATAGATAGAATCTAAAGATTTCTACATGTATTAATGATTTACATACAATTTCGCTGTTCCTCGTTTGATTCTTCATATGTAAGTGACAAACTGACAAAAAAGCTTGCATCTTTGACATGTATGACCTTCTGATATGTTACACAAACGCACAAATTGTCTAACAACTTAAGATTGCGATTGCTTCACATCAACATCTAAAATTACAGAGCACCCAATGAAAAAGGGAAAAATCAACGATTAATATACTCAATGGAAGGGTTTGTTTTGTAAATCACCGGAGCTATCTTGGCGTCGAGGAGAAGCATATCCACACCCATAAGCTCGCTGCCTCTTCACACCTTCCTAGCCTCCGCAATCTGAGCAGAGGGCCTTCAACGATGGTGCTATGATTTCCTCCAGCTTTCAAGTAAGGAAAGAGGAGATATGAGTTAGCTATTCTTCTCAAAGAAATTTTGTAGTGTTACGAGGAGTGAAATGATGATGTTTACAGGATGGATGCATATCTTTTATTGCAAGAGATTGACTGACTGGAAGTAGGAGATGTTATTATGGGCCTGTATCGAAAGGGTTA
>JABAYD010000902.1:0-12254 GCA_014822095.1 Diplotaxis tenuifolia
TAATATTATTTTATTTTATATATAATCAGATATATCAAAAATATAAAAACAGTTTATGTTCGTAGTCGAACTATGCCCATTTACCTACAACATTGCTCTAATTATTTTGTTAGCAAGATTGGTTTTTAGTAATGGTAGAACGTCATATAAGCATTTAAATATTCTGATATATCTTTATCAAGACAATATGTGCAACACACTCATTCATGGAGCCATGCTTTCTGAATTACTTCAATAATAAATTTCATCATTTTCGACATCTATGGTACCATGGTAACAAATTTATGTTATGGCAACATTCAACAGTTTTTATTTATGGAATTACTGTTTTATATTCACTCTTAAGAAAAATTTGAAGTCAAACAGATTTTTTTTAATGGTATTATGTATTGGTGACGGCACAACACGTACACTAACAAAATATAATAGCCAAAATCAAAGCTTAAATAAACCTGGTTTATATTTATCAAGTCCAATCTTCTCTCATGGGTAATTGTACACTGCACTATTTAGAATTCATTAAATTATTCCAATCCAACATATACAGAAAACCTAAAATTGATGTTAAATTTGTTTCCAATCTTTTTAATTTTTTCATAAAGGTAAAACATCAAATAAAGTGAGTGATTTTGCACGGACGGATCCATATCTAATAATCTATAATATAATCTATAAGCAAAAACTCCTAATTTTTTTGGCAAAGATTCCTCAACCCTAACTAAAGTTTACCAAAAAAATTAGGTCCTATGCAAATGTGCATTGACACATGCCAGGAGACGGGCATGTATAACGTAGATAGACCATTGGATGAAAAAGGAGCATACTATTCCTCTTAGTTGATTATGCCACAAGATAACATGTTAACTCCACAACAAAATCCAACAAACAAACCAAAACGAAATTAGAGTAGAAAACACACAGCAAAACATATAAACAAGAGGTGAGTGCAAATTATTTTTTCTTTTGATCAAGACAGAGTGCAACTTAAGATGGACTCTTACAAAAAAAAACTTAATATAGACTGCGAGCGAGAGTTGTCTAGGCTCTCTGTAATAGAAGTTGACTGGTGTGACCCAACACTTTTAGATATTAAAACAAATATTTAACAACATATTTTTTACATTTTTCCTAACATCATATATATAATATAAAATAGCTTATATAAATAATATAAATTATCATACAAATTTTAAAATGATTAATAACTATTAATGAAGTTAATTGTATAGAAATATTTGTTAATATTATCATCAACATTTTGACTATATATAATCAATCATATTTTACTAAAACAAATTATTAATACTAACTTTCACATTTAAAAATAATTTACTTTTGTTTTACATAATTTTATTTATATTTTTATTAATTTTACTTATATTTTTATAAAAATTATTAAAATTTATACGTAAACATAATAGAATACTAAATTTCACATTTTAAAATAATTTACTTATATTTTTATTAATTTAAACTTATATTTTTATAAAATTTTATTGATGTTGCCCAAAATACAGATTTTTGACTTCTTTGCTCGGTAATAATCTTGGTGAGTAACGTAGAGGTTTTCGATCGGCTTGAAAACATTTTCCGAGAGTGCGACTTCTAGGTTTCACATATATGCAGTTTTCCCATACCCACTATCAGGCATATATCCGGATCCCATTTCGTTCTTGGTATGACGACCGGACATTTGTTGGTTGACAATATTACCGCCCCATTCTGCATGCGCCTTTAGACAATTAAACAAAGTAAAATCTTACATACCGTCCGATAGATGAAAAATCTAGACTGGTAACCGTGGTATAACCATGGATAAACCTATAAACAATATAATTGAAGCTTATAGTTATTATTATTTTTTTTATAACACTTTCAGATACGAATAGGTCCAGAACTTACAAATAAAAGAAAAACACAAAAATAATGGGATGTCAGTAGACACCACAAAACATGGAGAAGAAATATCATGAAGCTTCAAATCTCGTGTGACACTCAAAGCAATAGCACCAGCAGCTTCATGACTTTATAGTTATTATTAATTAGTTATTTTGCTTGTAAAATTCTTGGATTATTCTTTTGTTAGGAATTTATAATTTTACCTGCCAACCAGCTTCGACTGTGTTGATGTCGTTGATATTGTACGAACCTCTTGTTAACCAGATTTGACCGGGACTATACTCGTCAATTCTTTCCATGTTCGGGCACCATTAATTGTTGTTTTTTGTAGAAAGGCTTTCAATATAACCATACATATTTATTGTTGCTGTGTCCTGTATATTTTTGGTTGGTTTCTAATACCGCCGATGGCATACTATTTTTAGAAATATAAACCAAAGTTAGTTATAAAACCCACGATGTATAGTTTACAAATTTTATGGCACTCTACATAAAATTTATTAATAACTGCCAAGATCGTCTCAAATGATTTCTAGACTATGTTCAAAAAAAATATTAATGATATATTTAACGATTTAATGAATTTTTTTAAAAGTGAATAACTATGTTTGATGTTTCTTTTAAAATTATAATCTATAATCTAGAAATATATCTAAAATAATTTATCTATATATTTCTTAAAAATTCTTAATTTTTCCTTATTACTTTCTTATTTTTTTCTTATAATTTTATATTTGAATTTATATTAGACGGTCCAAGTAGCTGCCAACAAATGTATGGCGGACCATCATAACCCGCTATAGAGATGGAATCTAAACCAGTCCCATAAAATTATTAAATCCAACATGAATATAGAAGGGGAAAATTGACAAAATAACCTCAACTTTCAAAAATAAGCCAAAAAAATCTTAACTGACAAAAATGTCATTTTAACCTTCGACTTCTAGTCAAACACGAATAAAACTCATATTTTAATTGACCAAGCCATTTTAGTCTCGTCAAAATTTAAAAATATCTTAACTAAAATTTATTTTTTCGAAAAATAAAATGTAGTTTTTCATATTGATTCTCATCACTAACTTAATAAAATATGTTCAAATAAGTTTATATATAATATTTTTAAATGAAATAAAAACAGAAAATGGTTTGGTAAAAAGTTTGATTAGAAATACAATTATACTGTAATTTAGATATAAAATAAAATAAGTAAGTTCTTATGTTCAAAATAATTTTAAGAATAAAAACATAAGAGTTACCTAAAACCATTATTGTTAGAACTATAATCACATTTACTCGATAGAGGATGAAACAAGTGAAAAAGAGGAAGTCAAGTGCGTGAAACGGATTTTCAGCAGCTGATATGTAAAAAGTGTTGCCTTAGTCAGCCGATTATCTTTTTTCACGCACTCATCTCCATCCTTTCTCAGTCACTTTATCTTCTAATCATAATTGTATTGTTAATTAGTTTTTCTTAAACAATTTTTAGTTTTAAATTCATTTTACTAAACAATTTTTAGTTTTAATTCATTTAAAAATATTATATCTAAACTTTTGAACATATTTTATTAAGTTAGTGATTAAAATCGATATGAAAATACATTTTTTTGTTAGAAAAAAATTAGTTAAGATATTTTTAAATAATCTATTTTTAATCTTCAACTTATAAATTAAGACAAACTTTCGTTGATCAAGCCATTTGGGCCTTATTAAAAATCAACCGTTAAATATAGCTAACGGAACTAAACGGTTGACTTTTGAAGAGACTAAAATGACTTGGTTAATGAAAGTATGAGATTTATTCTTGTTTGACTAGAAATTGAAAGTTAAAATATGTTAAAATAGCATGTTTGTGAGTTAGAAATTTTTTTGGTTTATTTTCGAAAATTGAGGATTATTTAATCAGTTTTCCCAATAAAAAAAACCCTTTAGTCTAGTAATTTGGCTGAACTCTCATTAATTATTCTACACCAACAAATCCAAGTTTTGATTTTAGAGATAGCGTTTATTAAATAATTATGAAAACTACAAAGGAAAGAGGCTTACAAAGAATTTTCAACATGGTGCAAATAAATTTGGCCTACCTTGAATTTTCATAAGGCGGCTTAGATAATGTAGTTAGGTGCAGATCCTGAAAACATGTAATATTCTCGGTTGACAGTTTATGTAATCTTTCTCTATAATAAATTAGCGAAAACAAAAATTCGAATAGTTAGATTAGACCCCACAACTTCATGTTTTGTTTGGATTATTGGGTTACATTTTAGCCCTTGTTAGGGTTCCTAAAGCTGGCCTTGTTTTTACACTGAGCTAACTAGTGGGTCCCACATATATTTTCGCATTTTCACCTATGTTTGAGAATTCGCTAAGCGCTAACGGCGATTCATCTGTTGTTGTGCCGGTAAGCGTCAAGAACCTCCGGTTTACACTGTCCCTGAAGAAGAACGGTTCCTGGTTAAAAGGACTGGTCCCAAAAACTTCCATGGTAACCCAATATTTAAGACAATCACTTAAATTCTTCTTCTGTTTCTCAATGTAGAAGCCATTGTTAACATGTTCAGATATGGCGACTTGCACGAGAGAGACAATGATTTTGAAAAACGCCTCTTCTTGTTTGTCCGCCTTGATTCCATGATGGAAGGAGGCTGTTCCGATTGCGATTAGTAAAGTCTCTGCGGAAGCCAAAATCAATCTAAAGAGAACGAGAATCTTGCAAACTTTGATACATTTGAGTCGATAGAGTCAATAACGCTGGTGAAACGGGCGAGCCACACGGTGACAACGTCAAGCCAGAAGCGGTGGAGCAGACGAGCTGGAGTTCATAAATAGTGTTATCTTCAATGCTCCTCAACAGAGCCTTTTGAACGTTGGTCAGATTTTCTATGTATAAAAAATGATATATTCTATGTACTCCATAACTAATACACCAGATTAATGATTTTTTTTTTTCAGTTTTAAATTGGAATAAATAAAATTTAAAAACTATAAAATGGAGAAATGGCTGATGATGTACTAGTTTCTGCATTAAAAATGAATAAATCTTAAGATATTTATAGAAATACCAAAATTATGCATATACTAGATTGCTTTTTATTGGAAAAAGACTCAAAAATACAGAAAAAGAGTAATGCCATTGCACCAAAACCAATTTACTTACACTCAATAATAACAATAACGGCTATACAAATATGGATACGTGTCTTAGGACTTCTCGTACAAATCAACATGGCTTCTTACCTTGAAACCGCAGCACTCTTAAATCCGAAAGAAGACGCAACAATGTATTTATACACAAACCCTTTTTTGAAACAAAAATACGTACCGGTACTAATGAACATAGAGATTACTTGTGGATTTGGTGACTGGCGGCGTGGGCTTTTGCCGCAGAGGAGGACATGGTTCGGAGACGTCTGGCTATCTCTGGGAACGAAGGTCGAACAAATGGGTCAGGAGCCCAACACTGCTCCATCAGCATTCTCCATTCCGGGTCACAGTAGCTTGGCACGGTTGGTCTCAATGTATTGTTCACTATGCCTCCTGCAATAGGTAAAAGATTCAGACAACCATAACTCATAAGCTTCACCTGGTAAGAAAGGAAACGGGGAGTAAAGACAGCAATTTACCGATGATTGCACCGTAATGCATATTGGCGTATGGTTCCTCACCGGTAAGAATTTCCCACAAGACGATTCCAAAGGAGAACACATCGACCTGTATGTAAATAAAGTTTCCATGGCGAAACATTACTTGCAAAACATTTAAAAGGCACTGAAAGTAAACAAATAGAAACTGTGTTCATCTTCCAAGGCTAACTTGAGAGAGCATTAGGTTTCTTACCTTTTCAGAAACTTTGCTGCTGCTGCCACTAAGTAATTCAGGAGCCATCCAAGGGAGGGTTCCTCTCACACCACCAGTGACCAATGTGTTTCTTTTTATCTTTGACAGACCAAAATCACCAACCTGCATAAACCACCATCTCTCTATCACATAAGCAAAACAATATGGCAATGCTGCATATCGAACTAACCAAGAATATTACCTTGCATATCGAACTAACCAAGAATATTACCTTGCATATCGGCCGGGCAGGATCCTTTAAGTTGACAAGCAAGTTGTCACACTTCAAATCGAAATGCACTATGTTCTTTGAGTGCAAATATTCCATTCCAAAAGCTGCATCCATTGCAATGATAAGTCGCTTACGTCGATCAATCTGCCTGTAATTCCTCAAATGTGAACTGGTATATACATCTAAAGTTGTGTTAGGAAGCAAGAATTCCAACGAGCTGCGTAAATAATTACCTGTTGCTGAGCAGAACATGTCTAAGCGATCCATTGACCATGTACTCTGTCACTGTAGCTAAAGTTCCTCCGGGGCCATCTTTCACTACGCCGTAAAATGCCATAACATTTGGATGATGTAGCTTGGAAAGAATTTCAGCTTCATGCCAGAACTCCGAGGTCTGAAATTTTCAATCATTGGTTGGTGAAACTGAATATCAGTTAAACTAATGCATCTTTCTCGAAAGTAAGAATCATTCTTCACTAGAGGAAAGCATTAGTAAAAATCTAAAGGGAAGTAAGCTCCTTGCTCATAACAAGCCTAATAAAGTAGGTTCATGCAAAACATAAAAGACCAACAAAAAAGGCTCTGTTCTGGGGGCAGATAGTAGTAGCGACCTCTACCAGTACCCTATTGACCCTAAAGTAGACAAATAATGTAAGTTGAGAGAACCACAGTGTGGCTTATGTATAAACCTCAGAGAACCCAACTCCTTGGGAAAGAAAGCTCACCAATCTATCTTGTTCAGATGAACGACCAATGAAACAGCTCCTTTTTATTCGCTTGATAGCAACATCTGTACCCCTCCATTTTCCATGATAAACAGTTCCAAAGGTACCAGAACCTAGTTCTTTCAGTTCTTCCAAGTCGTCATTTTTAATGACCTGAAACAAAAAAAAACGGAAATAATCATCAGTAAGAAAACCAGGAGCAAGATTGACAATAGAATTCTTAAGCTCAAAAGGTTTCATCGAACAGTGGGGTAACTAGTCTAGTCTATAGGCAGCTTAATTTCTTAAAACAAGAACAGCCAAATACCCAAAACAGAAAAGGCAGCTAAAGCATATATTGGAAAGTCATAACTTGATAGAATATGAAAATTCTTTTGGTACTTGATAGTGCGAAAGCCATCTTTTAATGTGATGCTGTACAGTTCACTATCGTGACTCAGTCGTTAACATAGTATCTAGTTATAAAAGAGAACGGCAAATGCAACACCTTGAAATCATGTAAAGCCATAAACTGAAAAATGCATACCTGCAGAGACTTGATATCCTCAGCAACAAGGCCAATCAGAGGAACTCCAGTATTCTACATATTCAAGTATAGAAATCAGAACATATCCATTATAACATGTATTTCATCAGTGGTGAAACTTTAGTAGATCTTTCATAATCAGGTTGAAATAAATAAGCGTACCACATTTGCATCTGTGCTTTCAGCAGCCCTTTTGGACTGTGACTGACCGTATTCTTCTTGTTTCTCAACTGTGCTCGAATCAGCTACGGCAGTAGTAGACACATGCGGCTGAATGTTACCATCAAAGCGGATTTGTGGATTTAATTGAGCTGGAGCAACTTTCGCAGACTGCAATGGTGGGTAGCTATAATCAATAGGAACTCCATCGGTGTTAGTCAGGGAAGTGGGAAACCCAGGGTGGTCCTGATCCATAAGGGATAGATCCTTCCTCTCAAACTCATCCTGCGCCAAATTTCGAAAATACGACCAATTTTTAGGGTCAAGATTCTGAACATTTACACTCACTCCAGCTCCATCAGAATGCAACGGCCCTAATCCAGTGAAGCTCAGAGACTCTTTAACTTTCAATATATCAGCAAGAAAATCACGAGGAAACCTATCATTAATATCAACAACTATATCCCCTTTCTCTACGTGTCCTCGGAGAACAGCCTTAACTGAAGCCTCTGATTGACTTACGTGCTCTGGGGCGCTAGGTTCCAAGTTCCTTTTTTCAGATTGTGAGACACTACCCTCGGCTGTCCAGAGACTTTCAGGAGCTGGTCTTACTGGTGCGCTGGAATGAACATTCTGGGACTCCATATTTGCTTCATGAAAAGTTTCAGCTGATTCGCTGATAGGTAGGAATGCATCTGAAGTTGACTTAGCCATTACAAATTGGGAACCAAGGGAATCATCAGATTTAGACAAACGTTTAGTTTCTGCTATATCTCGTGGAATGCGCTCAGAATGAAAAACCCTTTTTTGAATCACCGGGTGGTCGACGTTACTCACATTAGATGAATCACCATCTGAAGTAACAAGCCCCGGTGCAGAGATTCCCCCAGGCAGACAAAATTGATTGTCCTGATAGATTTTCTTGCCTTCAATTGCTGTATCTAAGGCAGCTGTTTTGGGGACATATTCCTGGGGTGTTCTAAGACTTCTTTCTGGATAAACAAAGGAGCTTGGATCTGGTGTTGAGTTGGATATTTTCATGGGAATAGGAGCTTCTTCCTTGATGGTGTGATCTGGGACCATAGAATCACTTGATACAGAGGAGATGGTATATTCACCGACCCTTGAGGTGGAGGGTTCTCTCCTTATTTTTGGCTCCTTTGCTGAAAGATTGTTCTCAACATGATCCTGGGATTTTCTGGGACTTTTCTCTGGACAAGCTGACGTACTTGGATCTGGTGTTGAATTGGATATTTGTGTGGAAACTGGAGGTTCTTCCTTTAGGACATGATTTGGGACTTTCAAATCAGACGTAGAGGAAACAGGGTACTCACTGGCCCTTGGAGTTGATGATTCTATCCTCATCTTTGGCTCTTTTGCTGAAAGATTCGTCTCGACAGTAGATACATTAGCAGAATCATTTACCTTCTTAAATGAGTCATCTCTTCTCATGTTGGCCTCTTTTGCTGAAGCTTCTGGATCTTGTACATGAATGATCTGCTCATCATGCAAAACTCCTTGCTCAGGTTTATGTGGATAGTGAGGCGCCACACTTTGAAGATGCGTTTCAGGATTCACAGAATAAGGGATATAGTGAGGCTGTGGTTGAACATGCAAAGGAGCAGACCCCTTCTCATCTATGTAGCTTACGCTTGCCATGTGAGCTGATGTGTAAACTTGGTGGTTACCAAGTCCGGCGAAGTGCACTTGCTGTCCTAGATAAGGCTGTGAAAATGGTTCATTTCCAGGAGAAAAACCTGCCACAGGTTGAGAAGTTTGGGCCGCTGACAAAGAGCCATTACCAGCCAAGGGAGCAACCGAAGCTACTGCTGGTTCTGTGGCAGCTCGACTTATCTCCCTGTCAGTATTCCTGTGAAGTTGCTCATCCAAATTGTTCCCTGGAGCAGTTATACCAAGGGAACTTTTACGTGAACTAAGATCCATCCCATTGACAGCAACAACATACTGAACCTCAGAATCACCCTCTGCAGCTTCCATATCTAACTGACCCTCCTCTATATCACTGCTTGAAAACAAGAACATCCTGGGCTTCTCGGATTCTCCATTACCAAACACATTACATTCCTCCATCATGTTTTGTAAATCCTCATCAGAAGATACAGAGACTAGGGCATCAAGATCTTCGCCTGGCAGCTGATATTTTATGGTACACACTTCAGGGAACATCTCTGACATTTTACGCATGAGTTCTTGGAAAGAAATAGCCTTGCTAATCCGTATGATACGCGTTTCACCGCCTACATATCTAAGTTTCTGATCTCTGGGGCGAGGTATGATTCTACCACCAAAACTACACAAGAACTTTACCTGGTTCAAAGAGGTATCAGAAGCTCTAGAGGAACCCAAACTATGAAGCCTTTCGCCAGTGTCATTTATTGAAGAAACAACCGGGGCTGACTTGACTAGCTCATGGTAGCTCTTATCTTCATTTCTAGCAGGAGGTTTTCTCTCTTGCTCAAACGTATGGCGTTTCTCTGCTGGGTTAAGCACCGTAGTGTTAGAGCCATTCTCTGACATCGGAACAACCATCCCCATCGAACTTACATTAACAGAAACAGGCATACCACTGGGCGGCTCACCATACAAATTCGGCATGAACTGCGGTCTCAGAACCACCCTATCCCTCATAAACTCAAACGCAAATTCTTCACCAGTCTGTATGGAGTAGTTGAGCACTGGCCGAGCAGGCGTCGAAATACCGTAATCTGGAGGTCGTACATTCATGTTAACGTTAGTTGCAGAATCGTGAGAAAACCTTTGATTCATAGAGCCAACCCCTTCATTCCTAGGGTCAGGGGCAGCATACCGAACGTGTTCATAACCCTTTGCTTGATCCATGTTATCTTTATCAAAAGGTCTATCCGTTTAGTTCATCAGCTCCCTCACAGACGCTCGGACTCCAAATATCATGATCATCGCCCAAGTGCATATGCATCCTTTGAAAAACATCCAACGCCTTGGCCGCAATATACAAATTATAACATGAAAAACTCAGACTCTCATTGATGTGCCTGAAATGAGAAAGAGTAGTAAGTTTACTAAAGCATCAAAACCTATTCTTCAAGAAAAAAGGCACTACTTAAGCAAATCTACTTCCAACCATGAAACTAGCTAAAAGTGACTACTCAACTATTCAAGAGAACTCAACAGAACCACCATCAAGTAACTCGAATCGCTGAAATCGAAATCGATCGATTGATCATCAACAGATCGAACTAAAAACACAATCACAACCTCAGGTTCGCGTTAACGGAACCAATACTCGAGCTAGAAACCTAGAACCAAGACGATCAAGTATGAAAACAACTGAAACTATGAATAAACGCAAGATCTGAGTGTCAAGCGGAAAACACGTCGGATCCATAGATTTGTCCACAGAGAAAACGATCAAAAAATCGGAAGGCGAGTGAGAGAGAGAGAACTGAGCAAACTTTTTTTACCAGGAGAGACTGAAGGTTTGACGATCGATGAGTTGGAGGAGAAGACAAGTCCTTTAATCTCTCTTCTTTTCTATTTTCGTATATTCTCCAGAGGAAATAATTTATTCTGCGTGCTGCCAGATATTATATCCTCACTATTTTTGAGAATTTTTTTTCACTTGTATCATTTTATCTGGGATTCGAAATTCAGAACCATATTAATAAATTCTCAATCGGGAATTGAGATAATTATTTATCGTATTTTTTGTCTTTCTGGAAATTCCAGTTTAACTGTATCTATGAAACAAAATTTCTGATTTATTCGTAACATACATGTAAGAAGCTTACGTCATCTCCGTAGACAGCTATTGGAACATCTGTTATTTTACCCCTCTAGTCCAGTAAAGTTTATTTTTTATTTATTAATTGTCTCTCACTTTTTCAAAAAGAGAATTTTGGTTTCTTTATATATTTTAGTTAATTTTGGGAGAAACAAAAAGCTTTTTTGAAATATTCCAGGCGAAGATACAGGTGTAATCTAACTGTCACAAAACTATCATAATAAAGTGTACTAATTCTCAAATAAAATATTTCCACCTGATGCCAATAAATTATTGTTAGATATTTCCATATTTACTTTTTTTTTTTAAACTTCCAATTTGGGGGAAAAACCAAACACTACAGATATGCTCAGCTCCGCCAGCACCTCCGTGACCGTGAGTGCTCGCTCCGGCGCAAATCTCTACGGCTATCTTCGCAAAAAAGATCGTCGCGCCTTGTCATTTTGCTCAGCCTGTAAATTCTCCTCTCACCGTGTGGACCGTGGACATCTTCTTCATCTTTTTTTCTTTACATCTTCTTCATCTATTTGTTTCACATTCTTTTAAAAGGCTAGCTGGATCTTCTACGAGCAACAGGTTCACTGTAAGTCTCTGCATCCGAGGTACCTTGCGGTTCAAGCCATGTCAGAGTTTTCAGACAGCTCCAAGGAGTCAGCCTCAGTCCTCAGGCTCATCTGGCCGGGTTTTGTTTCAGTTATTATAATTTGTATCATTGTATGTAACAAAGTTTTAATGTAATTATGGGCATGTATACATTAGGAAAGAAGCACGCTTTGATATATCTGACAAGAGGGATTCAGCTACTCTTGGCAACGGTCTCCAAGAGTTAGGGTATGTCTTATTTTAGAACTTTGAAATGTTTACTAGTGTTTTATGTATTTTAAAATGATTCTTTTTTTTATTTGTCCAAAAAAAATGATTTCTTTTTTTTTTCTTAATCTCTAGATATAGGCGATGATTGGTTCGACTGTGACTATAAAAATTTAACTGTACAAATTTAGCTGTAAATAAATTAGTTGTAGCTGTAAAGTTGTTACTGTAGATTTTGCTGCAGAGATTTTTGCTGTAGTTAAATTTGTTGTACCTGTAAAATTTAGG
>JABAYD010000912.1:0-10801 GCA_014822095.1 Diplotaxis tenuifolia
GAAGGAATGAGATGGCGTGACGAGTATGGTGAAGACTATGGTGATCATCAAGCTTTAGGAAAACATCATGTAGTCTCTCAGAGGAAGTCTCAAAAATGATATGTGAGAAATGTAGATTGTGCATACATTCAACCGTCCAAAAGAGAGCCCAGAGGTCTGCCTCTTTTTAGTTCGCATATAGGAGTAAACTCGACGACTATGCATTATATTTCCGCTTTTGGTGTTTGATGTTGTGGTTGTATATCCAGGAAAAAGAAAAAGGTCAGTTGGCGCGTTTTACGACGTCGTGGACCCACTGGATTTGCCACGTGTCGTCTCATCTACGAACTAACCGGCATCGATCTCTCCAGGCCAGTTTATGTTAAAGGGCTTTTCATGTAAGCCCGTTATAGAGCCCACTTATACAAAAGAGCAAAACTCAAATCCTCCCTTTGCTCTGCTCTGCTCTCCTGCTCTTCTCTGTTTCGATATTGCACTGTTTCTTTGCTTTAAAAATCTCTAAGGGCGGTGTAGTTTGAACTTTCATACTTCAAACCCCAACAAAAACGATGGATACTAATTAACTGTTAGATCAGTTTTCGCTTAAAGTTTTTTACTTAAAATAGTAAGTTTGGCATTATTTAACTCAGAAAATGAACTCTGTTCTGTTAGTTAATAACTACTTTCTCTGTTTTTTTTTCTCTTTCTTTCTAATTTGGCGCAAGTTTAGTCGTTAGTTTAGGGACTAATGAGATGAATGGTTCCAAGGGGGCGTGACACAGTCAAAAAAATCAAAATAAAAGGTGTGAAACCACTGAAAAAGGTGTGATATTTTTAAACACTACCAAATCCTCTATGCAGCAATGAGAGACCACAACCACCCACTCTCCCACTCCACCAAATCCATTTGACAAAACTTTGGGATTGGAAACTCCAAACTATCACAAAAAAAGTCTTGAGTCTGATTCCATTAACTCACTACCCAAAAAGAAAAAAACTTTACCTAAAATTACAATCTTTTCTTTTTGACTTTCAACGACTGTCTCTCTCTCTTCTCTATAGGAGGATACAACCAAACTCACTCTGAACTCTCCCCAAAAACCTTTTCAACCCTTATCTTCTTTCTTCTGATTCAACCTCTGTTTTATTTCTAAGCTCTTCACGTGAAAAGGGATCTCAAATGTATTATTCCATACTATCACATCCTTACCTCGTGATAACACTATGTCTTATCTGAGAATCTGAGATCATCCTCACCTCTGCAGACTCCAAAAACATGGGCTTGTGTATTATATGGAGAACTCTCATGTTCCTCTCCTTCTTCGTCAAGCAAATGAACAGCCAAGATCCCAACACAGACGCTTCTCATCTCTCCAACTTCTTCAACCAAATGAGTTCTTCTTCTTCTTCTTCACCCAAAGCTCACACATTTTCTTCCTTATGTTCATCACCAGGAGTGGTCTGCGACAAACAAAAACAGAACATTCTCCACTTCTCTGCTCCCGGGTCTGACCTATCCGGTCCCATCCCCGACAACACCATCGGCAAACTAAAAAAGCTCCAATCTTTAGATCTCAGCGGCAACAAGATTACATCTTTACCCTCAGACTTATGGAGTCTCGACTCCCTCAAGCATCTCAACCTCTCCTCCAACCTCATCTCCACCCCTCTCCCCAGCAACATCGGCAACTTCGTCTCTCTCCAGACACTTGATCTCTCTTTCAACACCTTCTCCGGCGAGATCCCTACGGGGCTTCTCAATTGCAGATCGTTACTCTTTTCCAGAGCTGAAAAGGTTGAACCTTTCGCGTAATCTGTTTCAGGGCTCGCTGAAGAGAGTCTTGCATGGAAACGTGGAGATGGTTGATCTTAGTGGTAATCGTTTTGATGGGCATGTGTTGCATTTAATAGAGGGACATAAAAAACACAACTTGTCTGGTTTAGTTTATCTTGACTTGTCTGAGAATGGTTTTGTGGGGCATATAGTTAATGGTTTGAGTTCAGCTCACAAGCTGGGGTACCTTAACCTCGCGTCTAATCGTTTTAGAGAACAAGAGTTCCCACAAATCACAAAGCTTTCAGCTTTGTATTATCTGAATCTTTCAAGAACCAATCTGGTAGGTTCCATTCCTAGTGAAATCTCGGAGTTGAGTCATCTTAAGGTTCTTGATCTCTCTTCCAATAAACTCATTGGGAATGTAGTACCTTTGTTACCTCTCAAGAACATTGAAGTACTTGATCTGTCACTGAACAAGCTAGAAGGAGACATTCCACGGATGGTTTTGGAGAGAGTCAATATGATGCAGAGGTTTAACTTCTCTTTCAACAATCTAACCTTTTGTGATCCCAACCTCTCGCAAGTTATGATTCAGAGATCATTCATTGGCTCAACAAACAACTGCCCTTTCGCTGCAAAGCCAAATGTTCAAAAGGGAGTGAGTGTGAGCAAGAAGAAGACAGGGCTTAAGATTGGTTTGACTTTAGCAATTTCCATGGCGTTTTTACTTCTTGGTCTCTTGGTTATACTTGTGGCAATGAGAGGTAGAAGGAAATCAAGAACATGGGCAACAAAGCAAGCAGCGGAACCAAACTTGTTGTTAGACCAAGGGGAATCAACTGATGTGCCCGTTGTAATGATTGATAAGCCCTTGATGAAGATGAAACTTGCAGATCTTAAAGCTGCCACTCTTAACTTTGACAGTGGTGCATTGTTGTGGGAAAGCAAGTCTGGTCCTACTTATGAAGCAGTCTTACCTGGTGGATTCAGAGCAGCTTTGAAAGTTGTCTCTAGTGGAGCCACGCTGAGTGATCATGAAGCATCGGTTACGTTTGAACGCCTTGCAAGGATCAATCACCCGAATCTTGTCCCGGTGTCTGGATACTGTATAGCTGCAGAGCAGAGAATAGTGATCTACGAGCATCTAGACTATGTTAACTTGCATACTTTACTTCACACCATGGATGATGATGACTCTGTGTCATGGATACTCCGGCATAAGATAGCATTGGGGACGGCAAGGGCCTTGGCTTTTCTTCACCATGGTTGTATTCCTCCGGTGGTGCATGGTGAAGTAAAGGCTGGAACAATCTTCATAGACTCTAGCCAAGAACCTCAACTAGCAGAATTTGGTTTAGCCAAACTCTTGAACGAGGGTGATTTAGACGGCTACACACCAACAGAGCTGGAGGAAGAACATGGCTCTTTTACATTAGAATCAGATGTGTATAGTTTTGGAGTTGTTCTCCTTGAACTTGTGAGTGGTAAGAAGCCGGAGTGGGACTTGGTGAATTGGGTGAGAGGGTTGGTGAGGCAAGGAGAAGGATCTAGAGCCATAGATCCGAGGCTGCAAGGGACAGGTTTGGATGAGCAGATTGCAGAAGCTGTGAAGATAGGTTACTTGTGCACGGCTGATTTGGCGTGGAAGAGACCCACTATGCAGCAGGTGGTTGGACTGCTCAAAGACATCTCTCCCTCATAACGGCACAAAGGTTGATTTTTATTGTAGAAATGTAAGATTGTGTGATACTCTCTAATAACATACTAACATGGTTATATATGTATGTTCTATCTGTTGATGATTTAGAGATTTTGGAAGAAGAAATGGAAAAATTGTGTAAACATGAAAGAGTTGTTTATGTCTGAGTGCATTATATACATGTAAGCAACTAGAGTATACAACACCTTTGTTTTATTGAGAAAAGAGTTTTGCAGTTAATTGAGATTCAAAGATGTTTAAAAGAGATCATTGTCAATGTCCATAGAATTCAAAAGCACCCCATCATCTTCCCACTTTATATCTTTGGCTTTTGGATCTTTCTCTATTATACGCAACGGTGCATCTAATGGTGGAGGGTCCTGCAATCACTTTACATATGTTAGCCAAGAAACACAAGTGTGTGACACGAGCTGATATACAAAAGCTAGGTGTTAGTTAGCCTTACCATGTCCCGCATGAGAGGCCAATTGATCCCACGGAAGAAAGCATGCTGTTTTATCTCATTTGCTCCACCTCTGGTACCTAACCGTTTTCTAGGATCTCTATTTAGTAACATGTTGATCAGTTGCCTACCTACAAGACTTACCTGCACAATACAATACATGGTTAGTACTTTTTCTTTACTTTGGGACTGAAAGACACACAGGTTGTTACAAGATAGATAAGCTCACAGGGATACTGCTGGGGAAGGTGAGATCTTTGTGCAAGATGTTGGCAAATGTCTTCTGCCTATTCTTACCCCTGAAAGGTGTGCGACCATAAAGCATCTCATACAACAAGATACCCAGTGCCCACCAATCTATAGCACTCGTATGACCAGCACCTGTGATTATCTCCTGAAATAATTAGGTAAACCATGAACACATTACTCAAAATCTTACACATACTGAAGATGCAGCAGCAACCTAGCTAAAGATGAAGTTTTCTGAACCGTACAGGAGCTATGTATTCTTCAGTCCCTACGAAAGAGTTTGACTTGGTGATTGGTTCTGCAACAAATGTAGGCGATGGCTGACTCTTGGATGATCTTCTTCGTTTGTTAGGTGCAGGTGGAACAATAAGCTGCACACCATTACTCTCTTGATTACCACGTTCTTTAAATTACCAATAAAATGGAATTGAATTATATAAGAAAAATGGAGTTGAACCTGGGGTGTGCAGGACGTCATGAATGATAGATCAAAGTCTGCTAATACAATGTGTCCATCTTTCTTCAGCAGTATATTTTCAGGCTTCAGGTCTCTGTATACTATTCCTGTTTATCAAAAACATATATACACAAAAATGCTAAAAATATTGAAGAAGGAAGAGACTCTACTCACGGCGTGTGGCTAATTGTATTAACAAGAAATGTTTAGGTCAATAGAGACAATAATTATTACCTACGCAATGGAGATATTCTAAGCCGATAACGACCTCTGCTGCATAGAACCTGATGAAAAAGTGACTGATTAGTGTCCCTATTTAGTTATTACACCACGCTGATATTGGATTCTGACCAGTGTATCTTGTGTTACACGTTATACACATATGGACTGAAGAATAATAGAGTACCTTGCTGATTCCTCTGACAAAAACTTCATGGGTTGTCTATCAAGTAATGCAAACAACTCTCCACCAGGGCAGAAGTCTGTAATCAAACAAACATGCGTAGATGTCTGGAGAAAGAAAATAACGCTTTAGAAATTAGAAGAAACAAACAAAAGGAAAAACATGTATACCTGAAAGGAAGCGTAGAGAGTGGGAAGGAAAGGATGATCCAGAAGGGAAATTATGTCCCTTTCAATGCGTGCTCGGTGAGCCTGTATAAAACTGCACCTTGTCAATGATATATATATATAATATAAAACTTCACTTTTTTGGAACTCATTCTCCGTCATATACCTTGTTACGATTCAACATCATGGTTTTCTCCATTGCCTTCATGGCATATAACTCACCAGTGCCTTTCAGTTCAACCAAATGGACACTTTGCAAACCAATAAAAAAAGTTAGTAAAATCATATTAGTAACAAAGTTAAAGCAGATAAGGAAAGTACCTGCCGGTATCACCAGACCCCAACGGTTTTACTGGCTTGAAATGATGTAGTCCCACTGTTTCTCCACCCGCTTGGATCTACAAAGGTGAATATTGCAATCAAAACAAGATGACTGAGAAACAAAGTAAAAAAAAAAAGTGATGTGGGTTTGATTGATGCATGCCTTCTGTATTGCTTTCCAGGAAGTACTCTCCTTCTTGTGAGGCAAAGGATAGACAGGATTTGAGTGTGCAGCCCACAAATCTTCCGGCGTCTAAAACACATGGACACAATAGATTGAGTTTATATGTTTGACATTTTGTAAAGTAATCATGAATTAGTATTATACCTTACCATATTAGCATCTGGAAGTTCTCTGACAGCTTCATTTACATTTGTTGCTGTAGCTTTCACCTGGATTATGACCAATGTGAGAGCCTCCTTTAAAAAGTGCAGTAGGAGATGAACAACGTACCACTTTAGAACTCTGCAACTCTGTTCTCTCAGACAAACGATTTCGGATGGGTTCCACATGGTCACTTCCATCAAGCTGCACACCGATGAAGTACTGAAGCTCTCCCTAATGATGAAAAAACTCATGTAGTCAGCATCACTTCACAGTCTTCTTCCAAGAATCTGAATACATAACAATAATTGCATGGTTACCTGCTGATCACGCATAGGTTGCAAGTGGAATAAGTTCCAGAACTTCTTTCCTGTATTGATTTAGAGGTATAATAAGAATATACCAAACTGAAAACTTGCAAGATAATTTTTGAAAATGTTTTAAGTATCAGACAGCTACCGCTCTTAGTGTAGTTTATCAACTGTACAGTTATCTCCCTTTGATCTCTAATTGCATCTCTTATCTTTTTGACAGTTGCCTGATCTGTCTCTGGCCCCTGAAGAAACCTGAAGCCAACAGCTTCCCACATATTCATATCATAACAGTAAGAAAACACACAGCCGAGAAGACTGCATAATTACCAGACATGATGAATCTCATGAGTAAAAGATACAAGGAGAAGAATATTTCACATACCGACAGTTCCTCCCCAAAATTTCCTCACGTGTATACTCTGTCAGTTCGAGAAAGCTGTCTGATGCAAATATCTGCGTAGGAATCAGTTTTGCATTATCATTTCAAGGTTACAAGCGTACCACATATCTGCACCAACATGGTAGCACATTGAAATAAACATACAATGGGATTATCAGGAAGACGAGGATCACTGATGACGAAGTTCTTCTCTATGCGCTCAAGAGTGGTCGCTAGATCAATCCCCTGGCGTATATCCTTTTCTCTTTCTGAACGGTCCCAACTGTCTCTCGGCTCTATAACTTCTGTGGTTAACATCAGTTCTTCAGGTTCCACACTAGGAACATCTTCATGCCCTTTATTTGAGCTAAGTGATTTGCTCTTTGACCTGCACATTGCATGAGGATTGATCAACATATGGTTACACTTTTGTGAGCAAGAGACATGTCTTTAAGGATTTACTGTTTACGAGATTATCAACAGTCTGGTGCTGAAAAAGACTCACCTCGCTGGAGTAGGGACACGTTCAGGTGTTTTGGCGGACTTTGAAGCTTCATCTGATTGTATATCTTGTCTACCAGGTGTAGTAGCACTATCTGGCTTAACCATAACATCATTGCTCACGGAGTCACGCACTTGAGACTTGCGATGTCTTACTGTTTGGACGACCTCTGTCATTGAATCCAATGCTTTCTCCTTCTGACGAGCTGATACCAACATCAAGAACAGGACATGTTAGCATTCTGTAGATCAGCCCAAGTTGTCACACAAGTGGTTGTTAATAGAGATGCAGGGAAGGAGAAACCGTCATATCGGATAAGGGATTTGGAGAGTCCATTAGGCCTCAATGCTTTATCGTTTACGCCTTCTGTGTATTTGCTTACTTCAACCTGCATCCTGCAAACAAACGATGCAAAAGAAGTTTGAAAATGAATGATAGAGGAGTCAGTCAACTAATAAGGAAAGAAAAACAAGGAGGTACCCAATGAACTTGATGGTGTTGCCTTGGTCATCCTTAATAGGAGTGATAGTGAGAAGATTCCAGAAGGGAGTTCCGTCCTTTTTGTAGTTTAAGATCCTTCCACAGTAACTCTTACCATTCTTCACACAATCTCTAATTTTGGCAACCTCTTTCTGGTCTGTGTCCGGTCCTTGCAGAAACCGGCTATCATGGGTTTCAAAATCAATATTTAGGCTAAGTAGCAATTGTGGATGACACTAAGAAAAAGATCCGAGAGGCGTACCAGTTTCTACCAACAATCTCCTTGGAAGTGTAACCAGTCATGGTGAAGAATCCACTACTGGCATACACTATGGGACAGTGTGGCTGTGTAGCGTCAGAGACAACAAATGTCTGCTGCAAAGTGGATAAAGCAGTTTTGAGCTCTTGGGATACTCTAGGAAAAGCTCCAGATTCAGAAGATGTTGATTCTTCCGATGATCTTCTAGACATCTTGCTTCGTTCCACTTCAGTGGACAGCTTGAAGCTAATGCCATCTTCTCCTGACTCCGGCTTAACAGCTGATAATCCCCATTCAGCAGTTCTCTCAGTTATCTTTGCAGAGTCTTGGAACTCCATCCACTTACTGCTGCTGCCTTTAATGTTACCATCGTAAGATCCGCTCGAGGGGTTGAAGACCTCAAGGGACTTACGTTCTCTTGGTGGCCCCATATGGTCTCTTTAAAGTAATGAATTGGCTGCAAAAACAAAAGCACCAGACAAGTTTTAAACAAGAGTTAGATAGATGGATGGGGCAATCACACCTGCACGTTCTTGAAACAACTAATAAATGCCATATAAAGTGATCATGAAAGAAACACGTTAAAGAAGATGAAGTTTGTAATAATAATAAACAAAAAGAAATACCAAGACTTGTAGCTTTTTTTATCAGTTGCAGTTCATGGATACATAGTTAAATGGCTTTAAAAGGGACAAAGATACTGAGGATACTATACATAAAAAAAATCACAACTGTACTGAACCTAATCTATTACCTATGGTATATTTTTTCAAGTAATCATGTTTATGAGGCTGCAAATGAGCGATGATGCGGAAGCTTGGGAGTATAGATATATCGCTATCTAAAAACAAAATTCACATGGACCCATCTCTCATACAAAGGACCACACACTCTGTTTCATCTAATAAGTGCACTCTTGTTCATCATTGCCTCTTCCTTAAAATTTTCTTCTGTCATATCACACAGTTTATTACATCTATTTTCATTACAGTAACTTTTTTTTTGACAAACAAGAAATCAGGAAGTAAACTTACGAATTTTGTAGTAGCACACGCCCCATCTAATGAACACGTTTTAAGAAAACGACTGTAACTTCTCTACGAGATGCCTTCGCAGAAGACGAAACAAGGATTTGTCTTTCGTCTATTCATAGTCTTGTCTGTTTCAAAATAATGCTGAAGAAGTTAATAAATGAAGGGGGACCTAACAAGAAACATCAGCTGGTCAGCAACAATAATGCTTCATCCAGCATTACTCGAACTCTTCCCAAATTTAGCTTCTGAGAAGAGTGAAGCAGCCAATAATGCCTTTTTGATACGTTTGTTAAAGACTCGGCAGAGTCTGAAGGGTAAGAAGACACTGAGTGAGAGACTAAGAGAAAGGAAGAAGTGAAGGATAAGGTAAAACTGTAATAGATTAGAGGCTCTTCAGTATTATTCATCTGTTGTTTATGTTCTTCATACAAGTTATTGACACTCTAAGCAGTTCCCATTAGATAAAAGCTGATTGATGAACAGAACTTTAACAATCAACGGAGATGTGTTGGTATAAAAACAGATGTAGCATGAATACAAAAGAAGAACTGCTAGTGAGATGTAATACTATGTCTAGCCACGTTCTCGACATTAACTGACAGTGGATGTTATAAAATGGAAAGAAGAGGACAATGAGAACAACCAACCACTATCGATCTTTGAGTTCCTGCTCGAACTGGCCGAGTTTCAGGCGTATAGGCTCCAGGAACAGCTTCATCATATCCAGCCTAATCAACTGCTTAAGTTGCTGGGAAAGATCTTTGTCATCGCTAAGCTTCACATCGACCTGCTCCCAGCAACAAAGTGCATACATATATCACCATTCATATATCCTAACTAAACATCCTTCCCTTAATCATATCAAAGTCTCTATGCATAATTTTTGTTACCTCAAGATCATCAAGCTCGCCGAATGAGAACTCAGCAATGTCAAGACTCCCCTTCACCTTCTTCGTTTCCTCTTCACATGACCACTCTCCTAAGTAAATCATCGATCATGTATGCAAATAAGACAATGATAGAGAACTGTACCAACTACAAAACTCAAAAATGGAAAAAAATAACAAAACAATAATGGTGAAGGCAGTGGAGAGAGTTATTACCTTGGACTTTGAGGGAAAGCTCGTAAGTATATCCAACTCTTTTCTTGTTCCGAACTGTTACCAAGAAAGCCTAGCGAGGAAGAAGAGATCATCGTCAATAGTCAGTTCCAGAACAAACATAGAGAATAACACACAAAAAATGAAAACTCACATCTCCAACACATCTGTTAACATCAATAATCTCAGCTTTACCAGAAGAAAACTGCAAAGAACCCACTGATCCCAGCAGCTCCTGTATTCGAATTTCAAAGTACCAAAGATTAATACTTTGCTATATAGAAAACACAAAAGAACAGTGAGGGAAATTGAAAAGAAGAAACCTTTAACCGATCAGTAGCCCATTTAGTGAGACTTTTCTCCTCCCAAGTGCCAGCCTGGTTCCAGAGAGAACCGAGTGCAGGAGCATTGGGAGCAACAGCGACGTCGTTGTTGGAGAGCTTCTGAGGAAGAGGAGGAGGAGCTGCGTCTGGTGTGGCTTCTCTCACCCAATACCTATACGATCCCTCTTTCTTCTTATCCTCTTCCCCCACCTCTCGCTCCATGCTTTCACTTGTTCTTCTCTTCTCTCTCTCTCTCCCTTCTCTAGGGTTCTTCCGATGTCTCGGGAACTTACGAGAGCCTCTCAGATCCAAGTTTTTTTTTTTTTCTATTCATACCAGTCTTTGTTATCTCGAGACTGGTTGAAGATGCTTGTCTCTTCGGCGGGCCCACTCTTGACCCAACACAAGTTGCACACACGAAGGATTTCTCAATCTCGTCTTATTTATTATTGTCCATGTCGTCTTATTTATTATTGTCCATGTTGTCAAGGCCCGGTTGGCATTTTATTCGTTAAATTTGATTTGATTCGATTTGTTAGATTCGATTCGAAAATTCTGAATATCCGTAAG
>JABAYD010000942.1:0-30759 GCA_014822095.1 Diplotaxis tenuifolia
TTGCTTACGAATCCATAAACGTTAACATTAACAAAAAATAAATCATTTATTGTTTATACAACAACAATTATAATCCACAAAATTAAATAAATTGAAAACAAAGAAGATTTACAAAACATATGAATATACAATTAAATGTCCAAAATAAGAAAATTGTTTGACAAAAATCTATTACTAACACTATTTATCATAATTAAAACAAACAATCATCCATCAAGCTTCTAGACATAAAAACATGGTCTCAACCACGACACATACAAACTGACTTCAAACAATTCTAAATATTACAAATATCAACAGAAAATTTCAAATTTAAATTAAAAAAGACATACGAACCCGGCACGTAGCGCCGGCACACCACTAATTTTTACTAAAATCTAGTGTTATTAAAGTGAGTGACTTTATAATTTTCTACGAAATCTTTTGTTATCCAAAATTTGTATTTCAATGACTATATAAATCTCTTGAAATTAGTGTTATTACAAATTTATTCTTAGCTATTTAACTAATAGAACAAGATTTGAAGAATATTATATATCTTTTAAATTCTTAAAATCATTGAAGTAATTTATTTTTCTAAATGTTTACAATATACAAAAAAAAAATTACAATTCTTTCCAAATTCAATTTTTTTTAATTTTTAAGATCAACAAATTCTTCTTAATTTTACTCCCATGAACAACTTTTTAAGGCTTCGAGTTTGAAGGGTTTTGAATTATTTAGTACAACAAAGTGACTCACTGAATTCAAAAGTATTTAAATCTGTTGAATTACCGTATCTTACAAAACACTATTTGATGTAATCAAAATAGAAAAAAAAAACATAGAATTTACAGTCGGTGTAATGAGTTTAAAAAGTAGAGAAGCTCTTACATGTCGAACACGTGTTAATAAATTCAAAATACTATATTTGAACCAGTTTGAAACCAACATCCATTATAAGCAAACAAATATAAGCAAACAAATACATCATTTTATGAGATTTACAAAACTAGACTGAAACGAATCGTAAAAACTAAACCAAATGAGATTCATTCTACTAAACATAGTTTTTAATTAGAGTAAAAACAAATTGAAAATCTATAAACGCGATAAATTAATTTAAAATATTAAAAACGAAGACTCAGTTTTGTTTTATTAATCTACATATGCTTTAATCTTTATTTCTATGCAGGTTTGGTATCATAAAAAAATTCTGACAACTTCAATACGAACTAGATATGCATGTCTGAGGTTTCTTCTGTATTGTTTTAAATTTATGTCAGCGGAGTAAGCGAAAACATCTTTTAAATCTCGTGAAATAAAACATTACAAAAAAGGAGAAAAGAAGAAAGAAGTTGAAACTTGGAAATCATGCAAAGCCACACCTCTACTTCACTAACATCTCACCGTCTTAGGTGTCCTCTTCTCATCTCTCCAGCTCCATCTATAAAGAAACCTTCTCAAAACTTTTAATTACGAATTGAGAAAAAGCAAAAAAAGAAGAAGATCAAAGACAAAAGTAGATACTTGCTCAAAGATTGTCCTAATGGCGGATACACATCGCGTCGACCGTACCGATAGGCACTTGCAATTTCAATCCCCGTATGAAGGTGGCCGAGTGAATATTCAGTTTGAAGGCGGTGGTGGTGGTGGTGGAGGTTATGGCCAATCTGGTTATGGTGGTGGTGGTTATGGCCAGTCTGGTTATGGTGGTGGTGGCTACAAGAGCATGATGCCTGAAAGTGGCCCATCTAGCACCCAAGTAACGTTTTATGCACTTTTTGCGTTTTTGATATATATATTTTCTCTAATCTTCATGCAAACAAAGTTAATGAGACTATTCTTGGGAACAAATGAGACGACATGATTTATAATTCAGGAATTGTTTTCTTTAAACAAGAGTATTATGAACATGATCTGAATGTTTTATATGGGGCTTACACTATATAATCGTTACATAAGATATGTGTTATTCCGACTATTTCCTTTGAAACCATCACCTATAATGGTCCAATCGAATGGTTGACATATATCTTCGCTTGATCTTATTCTGGTTGATTGAACATTTTGATGTGTACTTAGAACTGTCCCGTAGTTGTGGTTACATTCATATACTTTTTCGTGACCTTAATTATTCTCTTGCTTTTTTTTAATGATATTTTCTTTGTAAGATTCATGTTAAAATGGCTACAGATATACTTAATTTTTCTTGGTTTTACTGCAATGATTGGTAACTAATTAACTTCTGTTTTGGAAGGTAATATCTTTTCTGGTTGGAGTTCCTTTAGTCGGCTCGCTGCTTGCAATAGCCGGTCTACTTCTAGCCGGCTCGGTGATAGGTTTATTGATCTCTATACCGCTGTTCCTGCTCTTTAGCCCGGTCATAGTCCCAGCGGCTATAACCCTAGGGCTTGCAACCACAGGCTTCTTGACCTCCGGAATGTTTGGTCTAACCGGGCTTAGCTCAATCTCGTGGGTCATGAACTACCTTCGTAGGACCAGGGGGAGTGTGCCTGATCAACTGGAATATGCAAAGAGGAGAATGGCTGATGCGGTTGGCTACGCTGGACAGAAAGGTAAAGAAATGGGACAGTTTGTACAAGACAAGGCACATGACGCTAAACAGTATGATATTTCTAAGCCACATGATACCACTATTACTACAAAGGGTCATGAGACTACTACTCAGAGGACGGCTGCAGCATGATGAAGTTCTGTTTGAGGGGTTTGTGATGTTATGTTCTTTTCTTATCTTTTAGTTTCAAGTCAAGAACCGTGCTGTGCGGTTTCTTCCCAAGCATAAACTGTCGTCAGTGCCTGTACTTGAATGCTCAATAAGTTCTCCATCGTCTTATGTCAGAAACTATGGATGTTTATATATGCATGTAATAGTAATAATATGAAAATATGCAAATGAGTACTAAGAAACTACCAAATTATCAATCTCTGCAAGAGCAAGAACTTTCCGAGAAATGATGAAACCCCTTAATGAGTTCGTTTCTCAATCAGAGATATTGCTGTTTCTGTGTTTCATGACAATCTCCACATTCTCATATTACGATCATTGTCTCCATTGGACTAACTAATCACCAAAGCCCAAACGTCATTCCACATCGCAATCTTGTCGCTACTAAATTTTACATTTTTTGTAGGGTCTTCTCATTGAGTTTTGCATAACCGAGTCAGTTGTGGTGAAAATGCAGGTATTGTATCATTTTGATCTGCGCTTTTGACCTGCGCGTTTTTTTCTTGGAATCAAAGATTTGCATAATTGGAATTGGATGGATAAATATTCAACCAGATCAAGAAGCATGTTTTCATCACGGTTCATCCATACTTCAACATGAATATGTTTTGCCAATTCAGGAATGTATGTCTTGTTACGCTAACAAACCATGAATCTTAGTTCCTTATGTAAATATAAAATAAAACAATATTATTTAGGTTAAACTTTCATGAAATGAAGATATCTAAATCAAAAATCAAAAATCAATAAACGATAAACATACATTTGCATCACAAAGAATTAGTTCCATGATCTCCTCTATGTCTTTCATGAAATGTCTCCATGTATGAAGGATTTTGACTTGGATGCGACATGCAGTCTTCCTCAATTTTATATCGCTCAAGAAAAACAATTGCAAATTATTCACTATTTTTGTTTTAGGTTTTTCAAGGAATGATGATTATAATGGTTAATAGAGACTATATTTATAACAAGTAGGGACAATATATATTTAGGTTACGCAAATGTAAGGCATAATATTTAGACGATTTAAAAAAATATCTCTTTCGAGGAATAAGAAATATTTCTTGAAGATATTTTGAATTAGTTAGGAAGTTTAAATTGTAACAGTTAATCATAATTCAACTACGGTAAGTTATCAAAATATATGGAATCCAACAAAGAATAACGAACCACGATATTAATTGTGACTAATTTATAAACTTGTAGATGAAGCAATTTATTTATTTTATTAGAAGATAATTATAAAAAAATAATCTGCAATATTTTTTGTACAAGACGTATCTCGTCCATTAAATGTCATCATGAGAATGATGATATATCGATATATTTGATATAACTATATGTCGTCTAACTATGGTTTATAAATACAGGTAAATTCAGCGAGACATATTTCATATATGAATAAAAAACATGAAATGAAGGACATTTGGATGGATTCTCCATTTTCAAATGTTTTGAAATGGTTTAGAGGTATGAAATAAATGATAGACGTAGTGAGACAAAAATACATATTTGATATAGGAAGAAAACTCATGAAAATGTCGATATAAAAAAAGAATGGAGAATCGGGTATATGTAATACGTGATATGTTTTGTAATATATGTAATATAAAGTGTAGTATTAGTTTATAAAGTATAGTCTTTGAAATATAAGGTGTAGTACAAGTATATGAAAATCTTAATATATGAAATATATCATCATGCCATGGTTAGAATAATATGAGTTTATAAAATATAGTTTTTGAAATATAAGGTGTAGTACAAGTATATGAAAATATTAATATATGAAATATAACATCATATCATGGTTATAGTAATATAAGTTTATAAAATTGTTATATAATTCATATACCAAAAAATGTCAACCAACAAATTATAATGTAGTCAATCTATAGACTGAAATCGTGTAATATAAGGTCTATAACATAATATAAATGTATGAATATAGTATGGAATATAGTTAGCGTAATTAATGGGAAGAGAGAGAATAAATCGGGTATATTTAATATGCGATATGATTTGTAATTAACAATCGATATATATATATATATATATATATATATATAGATGTAATACCAAAATATAAATTACCAAAATGCCATTAATGAGGTTGCATACAACTTTCACCAGTCGATTTTTCAAGGATGCCTTCCATTTTAATAGTATAGATGTATGTAGTTTTTTCATTGAAAACTTCTGTTGGAGATTGGGAAACACAAAGCCCATTAAAATCCTAAACCCAAAATGAGGTCTGATCCATATGGAAAATGGGCTCCAGTAGTTGGCAGGGGTGGGCATTCGGTTTTCGAGGTTAAAGATTTCAGTTCCATTCTGGTATTTATAAATTTTGGTTCGGGTACGGTTCGGATCTTTACGAGTTCAAGATTTCAGCCACATTCGGGTATTTATAAATTTTGGTTCGGTTTTGGTTCAGATCTTTACGGGTTCGGTTCGGGTTCAAATAACTCATTTAAATTATTTTTAAAAAGTTTAAATTTCTCCTAAATTTAAAAATAAAAATAATATATAACATAGGATTCGGTTTTGGTTCTTTATTCAGATATATTCGGTTACCCGAAATATTTCGGTTCGGATAAGATTCGGTTCTGGTTCTTTAGATACCAAAATTTTGAATTTATCAGTTTCGGTTCGGTTTTGGTACTACTTTTTTGGATCGGATTCAATTCATTTTTTTGAGTTCGGATTTTTTGCCCAGCCTTATATCGTGTAATAATAGACTCTCCTCTCTAAACCATGTGATGGTGGTCTAGTAGTGGGTGGATTTTGAATTGCTAAACAATCAGGGTTCCAAAACACTTCATTATATTTTATCATGTGGCCACACATATATCATATATGTGTTGAGTTAAGCTTGAAGACCAAAGAAACTTGAAGAGCAAATAAGCGACCTACTCCTACCGAGTTATGAAAATTAAGAATGCTAATATGTTTAGGAGTTATCTAGATGTACTACTTAATAGGATTAAAAATTATTAATCTCTATATAAAGAGATGCATGAGTGTTGCATTATGAATTTTAGTAATTGAGATTTGAGAGCTTTAGTTATGTGTTATTTTCTAAAGCAATAATTATTTGTGCGATCTTAATCTTTGTCTTACGAATTCGGTTTGATACAATAAAAAACTATTTTTTTACCAGCGCTTTCCAAGCGCGAAAACTTTTGTGTGATTAAAAATTTATATAATTAGTTTTTGTCTTTATTTAAAATACAGTTTGGCATAAAATCAGTAGTCCGAAATTTGTGGTGATAATTGGTTTGCATTAGTTTTTTTTTTCAGTTTTTTTTTTCAAATTTTGTTTGAGATTTTTGTTTTAATATTTAGTTTTTAAATGTCTTTGTTTAATTTCCATCTTTTGGTTTTGATTTTTAGTTTTTAGATGTGCTGAATTAGTATAATCTGATATTACAAACAAACAAATCCCAAATAATAAAACATTTTATTTAAAATTGAAAGATGGTATTTTTTTTAAAAAAGTTTGCAATAGTTTATTTTTTAAAGAAAAAACAAAAATATAACCCGTGTTTTTAGTTTTTAGATTTGTTTTTTGATTTTGCTTTATATTTAATTTAAAATTATAATAAAAACTTACGACTGAAATTTATTAAAACAAAGTGATTGTTATTTAATTTTAAAATACATTAACATTTTTAAGTACATAATTTAAATAAGTGATTAATAATTAAATTTATTTAAAAAATATATTAAAAACCTGAAAATATCAATATCAATCTCATTTAATTATTAGATTTCCATTTTTTGAAGGAATTGTTAGATAATGAACGGTATAATACTATTTCTAAAACCTATTGATTTCATATAATTAGTAGATTTCCATATTTGTTAATGTACTGTCAAGATATGAAATCTATTAGTTTCATATAATTAGCAGATTTCCATATTTTGATAAGCTGTCGTTTTTTTTTAATTTGGTTTACAAATATTAATCATGTCGGTTTGATTTAAGTAATGCGGTTCAATTATATGGCGTGTATTATTTATTTATTTGTAACATTCTAGAAAGAGTTCAAATTTAAATGACAAATTGTATCAGTAGATAAAAAAATAACTATGTTTAATAGAGTAGATTATGTGGACTGCATTTCTTTTTAGAGCATTTTCATTGTAAAATCCATTTTTTTCAAAATAAAACAAAATGGAGGAGTAAAAATGATCTAATCCTACTTTATTTTTCATTCCATAATAGAGCAATGGACACACAAAAAAATAATTACACTATTTATGGAGTAAACTCCATTATAGAGTAAAGAATGTAGTAGGGTTGCAGTAGTTTTTGCTCCATGTTCTATTTTACTTTATGATAGAGTAGATTTAGAGATGCTCTTAGATTAGTTAGATTATTTCATAGATTCGGGATACCTTCAGATTATCGGGAAAAAGGATGAAATAACCTACTCCAATAAGGCATTAGAGTTTTGTCAAAAGCTTTTTGGGTGTGTGATTCTCAAAGTCAAGGTCGCAAGGTGATAGTGAGCCGCAACATCATATTTGATGAGACAAAAAGATGGGACTGGAGTAAAACCAGTCACGATGGGAATTTCACCCTTACGATCGGGAGATACAGGAACCGTGGCATCCAAGACAACTTCAGCATTCAAGATAACAATGGTAACACAGTGCATACAACAAGTAAGCTTGAAGAAATAGACGTGGTTCAAGAGAATATTGAAGAAGATAATCCACACGAAGAACATGAGACAGGGAAAGGTACAATGCAACTCACTTTGAGAAGATCAGAACGTCAAAGCAATGAACCAAAATACTTGGATGACTATATCTTACTTGCAGAAGAAGGGGAAAACTAGTACTGTATCTCTACAATGAACCGAGAAACTTCAAAGAAGCTAGAGTATTAAGAGAATGGACAAGAGTATGTGAAGATGAAATCAAGTCTATTATCAAGAACAACACATGAGAGTTGGTCGATCTACTAGTTGGAGCTAAACCAATTGGCTTAAAAAGAATCTTGAGATCAAACGTAACTAGGATGGGAATACAATAAATACAAGTCCAGATTCGTTGGAAAGGGATATGTACAACAATATGGAATCGATTTTGATGAAGTTTTTGCTCCACTAGCTCGTCTCGAAACAATTCGGCTTCTCATAAATCTTGCAGCAGTTATAGATGGGAAATACATCATTTATATGTAAAACCAACATTCTTACATGGTGAACTCTCTCATTATTCGCAGTACCCCTAATTGAGTTTAGCTCAGTTTCAATGTCATTAAGAATCTCCAAGCGATGCCTCCTTCTCCTTCGAGTATTCAACACAACTTCCTATAGAGTTGCATCTTTACTTACACCCAAATCAATAACACCTCGAGCACCCAACAGATCACAGAGTATCCCTTTATTAGACCAGTTATCAAACCAAAATGAGATATGTCTTCCATTACCCAATTCTTTTTTATAGAACAACTTTGCTACCTCTCTCACTTTCAACATCTTACGCCACATCCAAGAACCATTCTGTAGATTCAAACTTCCATCCCAGAAACATTTCCCTTTGAGCAAATTTTCTTTGATCCGTTTACCCCACAACGAGTCTCCAACTAGCATTCCCCAAATCAACTTGAGACCGTACACCTTATTAACTTCTTTTAAGCCTCTGATACCCAAACCTCCTTCACTTTTCATGGAACAGACATCTTTCCACGCTACTTTAGCACTCGTAGGACCTAATGGAGACCTTGTCCAAAGAAAAGCTGCACATAATTGCTCCACTTCCTTTACACAAGAACTGGGGAGGCAAAAAACCGAAGCCCAAAAGTTAACAATGCTCAGTAAAACAGAGTTGATCAGCTGAAGTCTACCAGCAAATGACAGGAAACGACAAGTCCATGAACAGATTATGCTTCTAATCGTCTCCAAGAAAGGAAGATAGTCTTGTTTCCTCATACACTAGGTCATAAGAGGCAGACCCAAGTACCTTACTGGGAGATTACCAATAGAGAAAGGAAAGTTCGTTAGGATACTACTCTTTTCAGCTGCCTCAAATCCTGCCATATAGATCGTTGATTTCTCCAAACTTATGCTCAGTCCTGACCAAAATTCGAACTCATCAAACACAGAGAGAGCACCCTCAACCGACTTCTTAGAACCCTCAACAAATACCATTAAGTCGTCAGCAAAACAAAGATGAGTAAGAGACAGCTTTTTACATCCAGGATGGAGTTTGAATTTCTTATCAACCACTGCTCTATCAATCTTCAGAGAAATGACATTTGTTAGGATAATAATAAGAGGTTTAGTAGATAAGTCTTAATATTTATTACGATTGTTGTTATCTCCTATATTTCGGGAAGATACGATACAACCACACTTGTATAAAAATCCGATTGTATTATCATCAATAAACAACACATAAACATTTACAACTTCTTAGCATGAAATCAGGGCTAAGATCCTAGATCTTGTGAATGATTTATTTTTCTTTTACGATGAGTGATTCAAAGATGGCTATGACGAGTTCAGCAACATGAGCTGTTGTTGCGAATCAAGGTGTTTTGATATCTCCGTATTATCTACATCCTTCTGAAAATACGGGGAACGTTCTTTCACCTATCCTATCGAATGGAGGAAATTACGAAAGATGAGCAAAGTTGATGCTCAATGCGCTTCGAACCAAGTGAAAAATTAGGTTCGTTGATGGGAGTTTGAAACGTCCAGTTGTAAAGCCTGAAGAAGAAGAGAAGTGGGATATGGTGAATGCTATGGTCATAGGCTGGATATACAGTAGCGTTGAACCAAAGCTAAGACCATCTCTATCATTGGTGGAAACTGCAAAGGCTATGTGGGGAAGTCTTCAACGAAGATTCTCGGTGAGTGATGATACACGAATTCAGCAGTTGCATGCGGACATTGCTGCTTGCAAACATAATGGTGAGTCGATGGGAGTTTACTTCGGGAAACTGAAGGTGATGTGGGATTATCTCTCGGATATTGAGAAAGGTTTCACATGTTTTTGTGGAAGCGCATATTGCGCGTCAAATGTTGGCATATGAAAAGATGCAGGAGAAGATCCGTTTGCATCAGTTCCTTATGGGGCTTGATAATGCTCGTTTTGGAACCACGAGGTCAAACCTTTGAGTCGTCAGACGGATTTAAATCTTGACTCGGTCTACTCGCAAATCATCCAGGAAGAAAGACATCTCAATGTGATGCGTGGAGCAGAAGAGAGAGCACTGGTGGTCGGTTTTGCCGCGACTTCAACACAACAGACCGTTGGACAAGCAGCTGCAATGCGTTTTAGTAAGCCATCAACGGTGTGCTCGCATTGTGGAAAACAGGGACATGATGCAACTAACTGTTTTCAGCTTATCGGCTTCCCTTATTTGTGGGAAAAGGGTAAGCCTAATGGAGGACGAGGAGCAGAAAGAGGATCTCGAGGACGAGGTTCTAATACACAGGGAAGAGGTCGTGGTGGTAGAGGCTCCGGGTTTCAGGCATACAACACACAACTGGGAGACTCTACATCAGTGATATAGGGTTCAACTTCGTCTCTTCCACCAGGAATACCAAATTTTACGAATGATCAGTGGGCTTCTCTTGCGCAGTTTGTGAACAGTCAAAAGTCGAATCAGTCGGAGAAACTCACTGGTAAGAAAGAGAAATTACTTCTTTATGGTAAAGATCGTCGTTATTACATCATTATCGACTCTGGTGCTTCCCATCATATGACGGGGGAGGCTCAGTTGTGAATGTTGCACCATGTACGATTTCTTTACCAAATGGACAAGTTACGTGGGCTACAAGTCACGGAAGTTTGAGACTTGGTGACTGTCTCACGTTGAGACATGTTTTTCTTGCTCCTTCTCTATCAATCACACTTATCTCCGTAGCTCAATTACTCCGTGATGCGGCAAGTTTTGTGCTGTTTACTAAAAGGTTTTGTGTGATATAGGACCTAATTTCGAAGATTTTGATTGGTGTGGGTAGAGAGCGTTACGGGGTTTATCACTATGAAGGTGCAGTTGCAGTGCAAGCTGGTCGTGCGGTCAAGCTTTTGGACAGAGATTTGTGGCATCATCGTATGGGACACCCCTCTTCAAAAGTACTTTCTGTGGTGGCTCCAAATGGTGGTTTTTCTAGTAGTGTAGGAGTTTTAGAGCAACCTTGTGGTGTTTGTCTACGAGCGAAACAAACTCGAGACACGTTTTCAATAAGTAATAATAAAACAGTTGAACCTTTTCATTTAGTCCATTGTGATCTTTGGGGACCCTATAGGGAACCTTTTACAAGTGGGGCTCGATATTTTCTAACCATCGTGGACGATTTTTCACGAGCGGTTTGGACAGTGTTGCTCCTTGAAAAGAAAGAAGCACCAGGAGCTTTGAAAACGTTTTGCTCGTTTGTCCACAGACAATTTCAGAAGAAAATCAAGATCATACGAAAATTCTTTGTAGATGAAGGAATTGTTCATCAAACTTCTTGTGTGGAAACACCACAAAAAACGGAAGAGTGGAATGTAAGCATCAACACATCCTTAATGTGGCTCGAGCTCTATTGTTTCAAGGAAGATTACCGAAGACATTTTGGGGAGAGAGTGTGTTGACAGCTACGTATTTGATCAATCAAAATCCTACGCCTCTATTGAAAAACAAGACTTCGTATGAGCTTCTCTATGGAGCTCCTCCCTCCTACGATAACTTGAGAGTGTTTGGAACACTTTGTTTTGCCCGGCGAATTTCACGAGATAAAGACAAGCTTGATCCTTGCAGTAGTCACTGTGTGTTTCTTGGCTATCCAATGGGAAAGAAAGGATGACTTTTACTTGACCTAGAGGCTGAAAACCTGTTTGTGTCGATGTTATTTTCCAAGAGGACCAGTATACTTTTGCTAAAACAGACAAAGAGGAGTTGGTGTCACCGGTTGAATCTATTTATCTACCTGCGTCAGTGATCTATGATGAGGATGACACATCCGAAGCAATACATGTTGTAAGTCAACCTAATTGTGAGTTGGGAAATGAGACAGAGGTAGTAGCTTCTGAGCAAGGGGACTTGTCAAAGAGCAAGGGGGAGTGTCAATTGATATTGCATCTGGTAGTGAAAGCGTTGAGAAGCCGATTCCAGCTTATGTAACAGAAGAGCCTATGGGAAGAGGCATGAGATCAAAGAAGCCGTCGGTATTTCTCAATGATTATGTGACTTATTCGACTCATCTAACTGATAAACTCTTGCACGTATCTCAACCGGCATCAACCAAGTCTTCAGGTACGTGTCTATATCCTCTAGATAAATACATGTCTCATCACCGTCTCTCACCCTCAATGCAGTTGTTTGCTGCGAAAATCATGGAGAATATTGAACCCTCATCTTACAAAGAAACATTTAAATATGAGGTTTGGAGGGGTTCAATGAAATATAAGATAGTGGCATTGGAGGAGAGAGACACTTGGACCATAACAGAACTTCCTCCAGGAAAGATTGCGATTGGCTGCATGTGGGTGTATAAGATCAAATATAATGCAGACGGAACCATAAATTGACACAAGTCAAGGTTAGTGGCTCTTGGGAACAATCAAGAAGAAGGCATAGATTACAAGGAGACTTTTGCGCCAGTTGTCAAGATGACAATAGTAAGGATTGTTCTTGAGGTAGCCGCAGCAAAGGGGTGGGAGTTTTCTCAGATGGACGTTCACAATGCTTTCTTGCATGGGAATCTTGAGGAAGAAGTTTACATGAAGTTGCCTCCTGGTTTCTCCACTCCGGGTGATATGAGAGTTTGCAAACTCAAGAAATCAATCTATGGACTGCGACAGTCTCCACGATGTTGGTTCGCGGAGCTGTCTAATGCTCTTCTTGAGTTTGGTTTTAAATAGAAATACAAGGATAACTCGCTTTTTACAATGAATAAGGGTGGATCTTTGATATTTGTTCTAGTTTATGTGGATGATTTGATCGTGGGTGGGATAATCCGACTCTTATCTCATCTTTCAAGTCATATTTGAGTAGGTGTTTTCACATGAAGGATTTAGGTGTACTACGTTACTTCTTGGGCATTGAGGTTTCACGAGGAAAAGAAGGGATCTATTTATCACAGAGAAAATATGCTCCAGACATTGTTAAAGAGTGTGGTCTTCTTGGGGCGGAGCCGGCTCCTACACCTATGGAACATAATCACAATTTGGCGCGTCTTGAAAGAGAGTTTTACACAAATCCGACTGCGTACAGGATATTGGTTGGTCGACTTGTGTATTTGGCAGTCATAAAGCCAGAAATTAGCTATGCCGTTCATACATTGACGCAGTTCTTGCAGAAACCTCGTCTTAAGTATTGGGAAGCTGCTTTGAGGCTGGTTAGATACTTGAAATGTGTTCCTGGACAGGGGATTTTCTTTAGTGCAGACAATGACTTGCATATCTCAGCTTACTTCGATTCAGATTGGGCTGCTTGCCCTCTTACGAGACGTTCTCTGACTGGTTACTTGGTCATGTTAGGTGACTCATTGGTATCGTGGAAGACGAAGAAGCAACAATCAGTGTCAAGATCATCAGCGGAGGCTGAATACAGAGCGATGGCAATGAATTTGAGTGAACTGAAGTGGACGAAGGAGATTCGTGAAGCGTTTGGATTACGACAGACCAGGCCAATGAATTTGTATTGTGACAGCAAGGCGGCACTTCACATAGCTGCAAACCCGGTGTTCCACGAACGCACGAAACATATTGAAGCGGACTGTCATTTTGTTCGAGATGCAGTGCAGGATAAGTCGATCGTGACTTCACATGCTCGGACTACGGATCAGCTAGATGACATATTGATAAAGGCCTTGTCGGTTCGACAGTTTGGTTAGCTACTTTGCAAGATGGGCATTTGTGATCTACATGCACCATCTTAAGGGGGAGTGTTAGGATAATGATAAGAGGTTTAGTAGATAAGTCTTAATATTTGTTACGGTTGTTGTTATCTCCTATATTTCGGGAAGATACGATACGACCACAGTTGTATGAATATCCGATTGTATTATCATCAATAAACAACATAGAAAGGTTTACAACTTCTTAGCAACATTCATACACAATACAAACACGTAAGGTGATAAAGAACACCCTTGACGAAGACGTCTTGAACTCTGAAAGTAACCCGCAAGATCCCCATTAACTTGGACAGAAAATGAAGGACTGGAGATACATAGATTGATCCAATGAACAAACCTCTCCAGGAACCCCAAAACTCGCAGACTTGTCAAAACAAAGCTCCATTGGACATAATCAAAAGCGTTTGATATGTCAATCTTCATGACACATCTAAGGGAAACATCATCCTTGCGATAACCTTTAACAAGCTTTGAAGCAAAGAGAACATTCTCCATAAAAAGTCTACCTTGGACAAAAGCTGATTGGGTCTCAGAAATAATTTGGGGAAGCAACATCTTCAACCTATTGACCAGGATCTTTGAAACCACCTTGTAAATTACATTATAACAAGCAATCGGACGATAATTTTTCATATCTATAGAATCCAACTTCTTGGGGATTAAAGCAAGAATAGTTGAGACCAGAATTGAATTATTGTGTGGGAGTGCTAAGTCGCTATATGCACAGTCAGAAAGAACCACATGGTGCTGAGATGAAACAATGTCTAAGGTACCTACAAGGAACAGCTAGTCTCGGCTTGACGTTTCATCGCGTTCCTTCGATGATACCAAGGCTCATTGGCTATAGTGATAGCAACTTTAATACTGATCTTGATGATGGCAAGAGTATGACCGGCCATATATTCTATCTTAGGAGAGAGTCCGATCACTTGGTGTTTTCAGAAACAAGATATTGTTGCATTATCATCTTGCCATGCGTTTATGGTTTTCAATTTTATCGTATAAGTTTTTTCTTCTTAAAGCAAAAAATACAGTTTTTAAGTTCGATTTGATGTTATGTGGATGCAATTCTTCATCTCGATAAACTACTAATAATCTCTGCACGAGCAAGAACCTTTTGAGACAAGTGAAACCTCTTAGAATCTCTAATAATGAGTTTCCTTTTCTCCATCAAAGATATTGGTTCAGATTCTTACTTAAGATAATTGGCTCCATTCTTCACGCTATGTTGATTCATCATTTTCTCTTTCACATCATCATGTGACAACATTATGTAACACAAACTCTGTTCTTGATTTAATTGTCAATTCATTATTCATCTTCTTTCTAATCTCTTTAGCTTCTTTTGTATTCTCTGATGCAAGATGAGACAAATCTACAAAAACAAACATATATATGAATCTTATCACCATGTTCCAGCTACACTCTGAAGCTCTTACAAGACCTTTCTGTTTCCTCAGATTTCTTATTCTTGAAGCATTTTTCCATTGACCTCAAGCTGAATTGATGTTTGATAGCAATATGCTGTTTTTACCATCGCACAGGGCTTTAACTCAAACAGTCTCCCCAAACAAAGGTACTCGGCTCCATTGGCATCTCTTTGATCAATCAATAAGCATCCTGAAGAAACCCGAATCTGAGAACAACCATGAGTAGTGATCTAACCTCGGCTCAACTCTGTATCTTTTCGACAAAACCCCAGTGACTACTAGCACTCAACAAGTGAGGGAAGGTTACATGATCAGGACTTATACCATAATGACCAACCATGAGCTCGAAATGCTTGCATGTCGTCTCTACCATTTTGCAGGTGAGTTACAATCATCGTATTCCACGAAACCAGATTCTTTACACTCAATCCTCAAACAATTTATAAGATAAACTACACTCTCCAGTCTTTTCCTACCAATTCATAAGAGCATTCACCACTTTCACTTCTTCTCTACTGTTTCCATTAACAATGAATCTATGGCCGTAACTCAAAGTCTTCACTACTTATACAGTGAATCAAACGGCATTTGAAACTGAAGACGCAAGAGGCTATAGATTTTACTAGTGATGAAACATTAGCCATCTAAAACTCCAAGAATCATAAAACAGAGAAGAACATGCAGACATTTATTATAATGCAAAAAAAAAAGTTGAAGAAAAAAAAACTAATTAAAAGACATACAAACTCACTCTCATAAAAAAAGAAATGGATACCCGTATTACAAAAAAAAAATTACCGGTTTAAATTTCTTACATCGAACTGTCTAGTTGGCTCAAACCTTCGATCATGTGCTTACAACTCAAGGTGTTCGGAACAAACCCAAATCTCTGCATTCTTTCCTGAAGCTCTAACACCTTCTTATACCCACCTCCAGTTTCACAAATCATTTTAACAAGCAAATTGTAACTCTCCATGTCAAAGATTCTAAACTCCATAGCAAAGAAACTCAATAAACTCTCAGCTTTAGCGAAATCCAGTTCCTTGCAGTATCCATTAACCAAAGCCCCACATATAAACGAATCCGGTTTCACTTCAGAATCAATCATTTCCACCATCAAAAACTCGGCTTCACGGTTCCTACCAATCCTACACAAGCAGCCAATAAGAGCTCGGTAAAATTCAACACTAAGTACTAGGTTCTGACTTGTGAGTTTCTCTTTCAGAAGCAACGCCTCTTCGATAGCATCACAACGAGAGAAAGACTCAATTAAGTTATTGTAAGCCTCTGGTGTCGCCTTGTAACCTTCCTCTTGGGTGATTCGTTCCAACAGATGCTTAGCTGCAAACGGCTTACCTTCCCGACACAAACTCTCTATCAGAAAGCTGCAAACTTCAAATGGGATTTTAACCTTTAACCTCGTAAGCTCCACAACAAAGTTCACAGCTGCAAGCAACCGTCCTTCTCTAACAAACCCTTCAGCTATAATCTTACAAGCAAACCTATCCGGAACAACGCTATCCCCAAGCATTTCGTGTAACAGCCTCTTCGCCTGTTCCATCATCCCTTCTTTGCAATACGCATAGATAAGAGTGCTGTAGGCGACACAATCAGGCTTAATCCCTCTGTCTACCATCCTGTGGAAAGTCTGATGAGCTTCTCTGACTCTCCCTTCTCTACAAAGACCTTTGATAAGCGACGTGTAGGTAACCAAATCCGGCACAACACGACGCCGGTACATGATCTTGTAAAGATAGAACGCTTCTTTCAACCTTCCTCTCCTACAATAACTACTCACCAGCGTGTTGTAAGTAACCAAATCAGGCTCGAACCCTTCCTCTTCCTCCATCTTCTCCAGAAAGTCATTGACTTGATGGAAACAAGTACCGTTGCAAAACACATTGGTGAGAATGTTGAATGTGTGCGTGTTGGGATGGATTCCTACTCTACACATCACACGATACACTTGCCAACAACCAACCATTAGATCTAGTTTCAGCAAACCATTCAAGAGATGGTTACAAGTGACAACACTAACAGGGAAACCAAAAGCAATCACTTTTCGAAAAGCCGAGAAGCCTTGTTCTACTAAACCTAGCTTCAGGTAAGCCTTGACGAGGATATCGAAAACAACAGGGTCCCAATTACATTCCTCAGAAGCAGAAACCAAAACACCGAACACATCTTCTTCTTCTTTAGAGAATAACTCAATCGATTCACAGAGGAGTTGCATAGCTAAAGGAAACTTCTTTGACCAAGCGAGAACGTGAAGCAGCAAACAGTAGTTGGCAACATTTGGGGTCTTACCCAAATCGGATTTAACCCAATTGAAGAAGGCGAGAGATCGAGTGGCATCTGATTGGAACCTAAGCAAAACCCTAGAGATTTCACGGTGGCCCAGGTGAGGAATCAGCGATTTTACCTCGTTTTGAAGGTTGGGTAGGACGAAATCGCGTTGGTTGAGAGAGGAGCAGATGACGTCGACGATTCGATTAGGGTTTTGGGTGTGGGGAAGTAGATTGTAAAGTGGGTTGAGTATGATTGGTTTAGGTGGATCATCACATCGCGGGATTACCTGCAACGAAGTAGAAGATGAAGAGGAGGAAGAGAAGAAGTGGTGATTAGAGAAATCTCGTTTGAGAAGAGAAGTAGCGTTAATGGCTGACACTCGCTTCATAAACGAAACTGCGACCAAGCGATACGAGAGAGATGAGAGATGAGAGATGAGAGAAGAAGAGGAGAATTCGAACATGTTTTACGACTTTTAATTCCTTCCACATCCGAAGTTAATTTTTATAACGGGCTTTTATATAAAGAATAGTGTCTACTATAATATAACATCATGAAAATGAATTTGAAGTTTGGTTAGTCATGGCAAAATTCACAATCATATTTTTCTTCTCTATTACTACGTCCAAAAATTTTCTTTCATTACTTCTTGAAACTTCAAATGAAAACCTAATATAACAACTTTTGATTCAAATTCTCAGCCAATCAACCAAATATAAAGGTCTGTGACATTGGAAATGAAGCTAAACGTAACCGAAACATCAAATATTATCTTTCAGAAATAGATATGAAAACAATGGTGGCAGTACAAATAACACCCACGGAAAATAATAGAAAAAAAAAAAAGAAAACAAAACACTTAAAAAGCCAATAACTTATACCCTAATGGGCAAGTTTTAGTTGTTCACTCTCAGAAACCATATAGAAAAACAAACGGCACGGAGCTCATAATTAAAGAGTTTCGAAGGATACAAAAATAAGCACCTTCAATAACTCTAAAACTCATACTTAATAGAAGACAAACCCTCTGGTGCAGACCAAGGCACTTGAACCTTCACCATTGACTCTTCGTATCCAAACTCAATAACTTCACCATCAATCTTGCAGCTCACAGGTTTCCTCGATGCATAAACCCTGAATTCTCCAGCACCACGAACTCCAATCTCAACAGATGCCTCATGATACACCAAAGATTGAATCGCACCGCTAGTGTTTAGCATGTTAACCAATCCGATTGGAGCAAACCGAACATAACTTCCCTCGATGGTGACAGCTGGTGAGACAGTGATGAGCTCGAACTTGAAAGGCTCTAAAGTGATCTCGAGATCATCGTTTGGTCCAGACAACACAAGCTTCTTGGATTGGGACAAGAACAAAGCAAACTCTTGGACGTTTTCAATGGAGATTGGGTTGCGCCCACTGTTCCATTCAACGTCCTTAGGATTTGTTTTGGCGGTTACAGTGTTAACGCATTGGGAGAAGCATTGGTTGCGTCGGGTTTCTCTGCACCATCCTCCTCCTTGACAGTTGAATGCTCCGATGATTCCAGTGTACTAAGAAAAGACACAACAAGAAAACAGATCGTAATGAATCAAACAGAATCTTGCCTTCAAAGAAACGAATTAAATCACTCAAGCACTATTAGAATTTCAAATTAATAAAACACATTTTAGGAAAATAACAACCTAAAAGAACCTCCATCATAGCTTAAGGTTTCAATTAGTCACTAGTAGACCAAAAAAAAAACCATTCAATAATTCAAATTTAATCAAGTTTACTAAGACTAAATTAGACATAGTTGAAATCAAAATTAGGTAACTAGAGAGGTTAGCTTATAAATATTCCGCTTGTCTGACTAATCATGCCTTAAACAACGAGAAAGTGACAAGAAACAATTATTACCTTGTTCAGGTTCCAAATCTTGAGCATGGTTTTGCCATCATGAAGAGGGTCTTCAAAGAGACGGTCGCGAGTAGGGAGAGCATAGTACTCACACCTCAAAATCGAACCGTCGGGCAAAACGAGTCGCTTCAAGAGATCAAAATCATGCTGGCCCACACAATCACTGATGTAAATGGGCCCACCAGAAATAGCCCGAGAAGCAGCATGGAACTCAGCACACGGATGAGTGGACTGAAACATGTCCCAATCAGGCTGGATGAAATTTCCCATCCAAAGACTGTTGTATGCACAGTGGACCATGTGACATCCTTGCAGCCAATATGTGCCGTTAATGTCGCCTGATGGATCCGTGCACCAAAAGTCATCACCTAATGCCAATTTCAAATCCAACTAAACCATTAATTTATATTTAAAAAAAATATGCATTTAATATAGCTCAAATCTATAAGAATTATAAACATAGTCTAACATTTCTAACAATAATAATCTAAATTAGAGAAAAAACAAAGTAGAAGGATACGGAACATGAAGCTATTACAGTTTGAAGTAGAAGACTTACCAACACGACCTAGAGAGATGGCTTCGGTACCAAGGAACATGAAGTCATTACAATGCTCCATGCTGGCGATAACGCCGTTACCGCCAAAATGCTTATTCACTGACGACGTCAACGCCTTGAAGTAAGCTTTCGCCAAGTCAACTCTCCCACCGTATTTCTCGCACAACATCTCCAATATCTGCCACGTGTTTAATATATGCCACGTAAGATATGGATTATAATGAAAAAGCCCAAAAAACCACCGTTAAATCAGACAGAAACTTACGTGGATGACGTCGACTTTAACACCGTCAATACCGACGTTTGAAAGGTGAGAGTGAAGACCTTCGTAAAACTCATTCGCCATGTCCGGCGAGACGAATCCGATTCCGGTATCGACGATCTTATCAACGGCGAGATCTTGCATCGTCAACTTGAGCCCCGGAGAGAGCTCTGGCTGGACAATAGTTGACGGCGGAAGCGTGGGAGCTCCGGGACGAAGACCTCCCCAGTAACCGCAAAGCGCGTGCCAGACGTAGATGTAATCAACGGTGGAGAATTCATCTTTCAGATCTCTGACGAAAGCTTTCATCCCGACTTCGTTTTGGTCTTTGGGAGAGACGTAGTCCCTGAACTTGTAGTTCTCTTGAAATTTCAGAAGCCTGTAAAACCAGATTAAACCGGTGTTAAGATTTCAAAACAACAATTAAAACTGATAATAAAATATGAATAGACTAATCTCATGAGTGTTTATCGTTAAAATCAAAATATGAAATAAACTTTTCTGGTCAACTAAAACACAGTAACTCTGTTTTGTAAGAACAGAGAGAATAAATTTTATCAAACGAAAAGGTCAAAATAAAAAACAATCACAGTGAAAACCAACTTATATCAGATTAAACCGCTGAAGGGAATTAAAAACAAAAATACCAGAACTTTTATCATGTCGGATTAAAAACAAACTATGTTTCAAGAGAAAGATTAAACCAGTAATAGAATCCGAATAGACTAAACTAAACAAATCTCATCGGTGTTTATGTTAAAATCAAATATCAAGGTTGTGGCTAATAAACCAAAGCAAATCGTGTAAAATAAATCAAAATAAGTAAACGATCAACGTATAAACAACTTTTACCAGATTCAAAACGTGTAAGAATTAAATCCGAGCCAAACCGAAGAAACAAGACAAAAATAGCTAAAACTGACAGTACCAATTGAAATTTTGAAGAGTAAACCGGAATAAACCAACCTGCAAGGCATTTGTTCACCGGCGACGGTACAAGACATCCCCTCAACATCGATATCATCGGAATCATGTCCAATCGACTGCCAACCGTCGTCAATCAGAACCAATCCCGGCGGACAACCACCGTCGACGAGACACTTCACACCCTTATGAACTCCGTCAGGGTTTACCGTCAGATAAAACGCATCCCACGTGCACCACCCGAACTTGTCGACGATCCCCGGCGGCGTCTTCTCCTCCAAAAGCTTGAAGGTGTTCATATGAACCCTAACCACCTTCACCGCGTCTTTCACGAGCTTGAACGGATCATCCCCGGCGTGAACGTACACAACCTGACGAAACTCCGACCCGGTTACTTGGGTCGAACCGGACTCGACGCAGACCGCCACGTCATCGTCTTCTCCAGGTTGAAAGGAAGACCGGAAAGAGCCTTCGAGAAGCGGCAGCAGAAGAACGTAGGGACGACCCAACCCGGAGTTCTCCAGGATGATGATTTGGGTCTCGTTTTCGATGTCGGATCCTTTAGACCCGACCCAATGAGTGGTCCACCAAACCTTGAAACGGAATATGCTCATGAAGCGAATATCCCTGAGCTTTCCGATGGACGCCACGTGGCGGCTCTGAGGCTCTCCGTCGAGGGTAAACCCGATGAATGAACCGGCGGAGACATCGATGGGTTCTCCGTCTTTGTCGGCTAGGTGAGGTGAAGGAGTGAGAGTCACGTTAACCGGTACATCGGTTAAGAAGACGTGACCATTGGCTAGGAGATTGGAATCCTCTAGCCGGAAAAGAGGCTTCCCGGTGAGGTCAATTCCGTTGACTTCAGTGTCGGATTTAACTACGCTCGGTGGAGCCATTTTAGCTGATGGAATGTTCTAGGTTGAGTTGGGTTAGGTCAAAGAAGAAGAACGTATTTATAGTGTAACAGAGAATCTTGAGAACTTGTAAACTTTCCCAATTTTGATAATTTGATGAGATTATGGATCGGACGAGTGTTTGGAAATGTAGATATACTTATATAGATTTGATATGACGACATGTAACTATGTAAGGGAATGAGTAAGAAAGTGGGGCCTAATTCTCTCTTTTGCATACATTTTGTAATTTGTTTACATATTTTGATATACTTGTTTCTTTTCTTTCGAAATCTTTATGTGGGGTTTGTTTGATTTGCTACCTATAGATTTGGTAGTTGGTAATAAACAAAAGCGAATTAAAATATTGTATACACGGTTCTAGTCTCATGGCTTTTGGACAATTTTAGTTTTTGTGTATGGTGTCATAATTGCAATTATGATTCCTCTACCGACCAGTCTAATTTTTGTCGATCGAGCAATGAATCTATGACGATAAAATATTTATTCAATATTTATTTATTTTCCTTTCTTACATATATCTAAGAATAATTGTGACTAAGACCTACATAGTATTTTCAAAACATAATATTTATTGCGTTATCAACATAATATATTTTATTTCCAAAATTACATTTGTAATTGATTCGGATGTTTAATATTTTGAAATGCTTACCGACATTACTTTCAGTAAAACCATCACACTTCCTTATAAAAAGAAAACGTATAACTTTGAAGATTTGATATGAATAAATGCTAATTCACCTCTATTCGGGTTTTAAACATTTAGAGTATTTAGATTATTGTAAACAAAACTGCTCGGTTTCATATCGATTTTGGAACGGTTCAGTTTCATATATTATTGTATATATATCTATTTTTTGGGGTATAATTCAGTTCATATTCAGTTATTTTATATCAAATTCGTCAAAATTTACCTGAATTTTATTATTTTTTTATCTTAAATTTTATAAAATAATTTATTAAAATTAAATACTATTAAGTTCTGAATTTTCATTTTTTATTATGAAAAATAATTTTACGAAAATTTATCATAAATCTCTGAATTTAACATTTAAAATTTCATATAACTTGAGAATGCTATAGAAAATATTGCAAACATATTCCTTACACTTAGTCATAAACTAAAATATAGAAATAAAATACATGAAATTATAGTTTTGAATATCTATGTTTTTAGGTTGGGTATGGATCATTTTTTTAAAGTATGTGTTTATTCAGTTCAGTTCTTTAATTTCAGTTATGTTTATTCTGAAGAAATTAAATTTTAAATATAATAAATAATTATAAATTTTTGGATTTTTCACTATTTATTTAGTTAGTTAATTAAAAAAGAAAATTGTTTATGATTAACTACGCCAGTTACTTTGAGTATTATGAAAGAAAAACTTGACTCAAACCCAACAATACCTGAATGATCAAAAAATGTATGTTTCCTAAATGGGTCATAACACCTGAAACCTAACAATTTGAAAACTTAATAACTCGAACCGACATAAACCTAAAACATGAACGCTCATTACTATGAGATGTGAAAATAAATTACTTCCAATTATAGATGTCAAAATTCAAATATTACTTAGACCAAAGATTAATAACTTTTAAATTAAAAAATTTAATCAAAAACCGCTGATCAAAATCTAGTGTACTTTCTTTATAGATGTTATACTTTATTGTATAAATCGCTATAGCAGTTTATTCAGCTTAGTCTCATCATGACATGTTGATGTATTTAACTGCATGGGGAAATTATTTTCGTTTTTTCGATTAAAATTCTTTAATTCAAATCAATGTATACAATCGTCTCTAAAAATCGAGGACAAGTATGGAACATCCTCTATTGATCTTGCAACATAAGAGACCTCCTAGCTAATAAATAAGCAGCTCGATTATTTGTTCTTAAAGTATGAATAAATTTAAAATTTAAAAACAAATTAATCCACTGGTTTATAATTTTGAGGAAGAAAAAGTATCGAGGATGTTGTTGCCTTTTGTTTATGCTGTTGTTGACCGTTAAATTATCACCTTCAAAGCTGATATTTCGATATCCAAGAGACCAACACGCTTGTATTGCCCAAAGTAGAGCTGAAAACTCTCCTTCCTCTACCGTAGAACAGCCTTCAAACTTGCCCATACCAGCATGTAACACTGTCCCATGATGATTCCTAATTATCCACCCCAATCCAAAATCATTATTCTCTGAATGGTGAGACACATCATAGCTGCATTTAATCCGTTCAGGTCTCTAAGGCCTCCAGCTTGCTGGTTGTGTAAACTGATGAGTAGTAAGACCTGCATTTGTATTTTCCAGAAGCAGAGATTGTATCCATTTTTGTGCATCATGTCTCACTCAGTCAAGCGTTGTGATTGCAGGAATCTGATTTTGACCATCAAAGAAGTTAATTCCTACTTTTCCATAAACGTCATAATATCCAAAAAGGCAATATACGGTAGGTTTCAGAAACATTACTGTCTACTGTCGAAACTAACACCAATTTAAGCTTGTCTTATAATGTTCTCAAATTGCCAAACCAAGCTTGAGGAAACCCCGCGTCCCTTCAAACACCTTTAGCATTTGGGCAAGTAAAAAGTATATGAGGTGTTTTTTCTTCTTGATCACAACAGCGAACACACGTTGGATCCAATGGAATATGATGATAACGTAAATTTACTTTCGAAGGAAGTATCTTGGAAGCTGCTCTCCACAGGAAAGGCCTTATTTTTGGAGCAGTATTTGAATTCCAGATAGCTTCAGTAAGAAAAGATTGTGTAACTAGTGGTGGGGGTGTTGCTCGTTGAGGAGCTCCTGATTTGGAAAAATGATATCCCAACCTAACCGTAAAGCCCCATCCTTAGTAAACTGTCAGAGATAATTGTCCTTCTGATTACCCGGTGGCAAAACAATTCTTCAAATCAAACCTATATCAACATGCTCGATCATATCATACAACGTCTCAATATCCCATTAGCATGTATGTTCATCAATAAGTGTGTGCACTTTAAGGGTAGGATTCGTATATGGGAGAAGACGTGGTGGTCGTGGTGGAGTAGTAGGTAACCAGTTATCTGAAAGTATTGTAGACTTACCATTCTCAATTGTTTTCAGAACACCTTTCATTAATAATTGACGTCCATGTAACAAGGATTGCCATCCATAGGAAGGTTGGGACCCTTTAGTTGCTTCCCATATACTCTTGTCTTTGAAGTATCGATGTTGTAAGACTCTGAAGAGTAGACTTGTTGGACGCATATTTAGTTTCCAGACTTGATTCGCAAGTAGTGCTTGATTAAACAGTGCCAGTAGCTTGAAACCCAAGTCACCTTGTTGTTTGCTATAAGTTAGACGATACCAAGATACCCAAGCCATTTTCCTTGCTCGTTTGTTGATCTCCACCAAAACTTTGAGAAGAGAGAATCCAATTCAGTACATACCTCCATTGGGAACTTCTAGACATTCATTGAAAAGACATGCATTGCATTGCCAACTGATTTGATAAGAACTTCCTTTCCCGCTGAAGATAAATAGCGATTTTGCCATCCATGTACCTTGAGGAGTACATTCTTTTGATATAAGCAAACATTTCTTTTTTTTCTTTTTTGCAAATTGTTCAGGCAATCCCAAATATTTCCCTCCTCCACCTATTTTGGAAATATCCAAAAGCTTCCGAATATTCACCCTTGTGTGTTGGTAAACCTGATCACCAAAAGTGATTGTAGATTTATCTCGGTTTATTTTTTGACCGGAGGCTAATTCATATTTTCTGAAGGTCTATAGTAAGTTGGATGTGTTCCTCATGTCTGCTTTAAGAAAGAAAAGAGAATAATCGACAAACAGCTGATGTGAAACTGCAAGACCTTTCACACTTAGCCGCATTGGTGTTATAGTATTGTTCCGTTCAGCTTGCGTCAACAAAGTACTTAATACATTTGATGTTAGGATGAATAATTAAGGTGATAATGGATCACCGTGGCGTATCCATCTTGTTGGATTGAAATTCCCGTATGGACTGCCATTGACCAAGACTGAGGAAGAGACTGAAGTAACACATTTCATGATCAGTGTTATCCATTTCTCTGAGAACCCTTTTCTTCTCATCACTACTTCTAGAAAGGACCACTCAATACGATTGTAAGCCTTGCTGATGTCCGTTTTAATCGCCATGTATTATGTAGCACATCGTTTACGAATCTTGAATGAATGAAACACTTCGTGTGCTAAGAGAACATTTTTGTGGATCTAACGTCCTGATATATAGCCTGCTTGATTCTCCGAGACCACGTTTGGAAGCATAGGCTTTAGTCTTGAGACTAAAATTTTCGATATAACTTAATATAAAACATTACATAAAGCGATTGATCTGAACTCAGACATTCCTGTTTGGTGGCAGAATTTTCGGAATAAGGCAGCAATTAGTATGATTCATCTCTGTAGGAAATTCCCTTGTATCAAAAAATCGTTGGACCTCTGTTTTAATGTATGGCCCTAGAACATGCCAAAATTGTTGATAAAATGCAGTTGTTAACCCGTCTGGACCCAGATATTTTGATGCAACAATAGAGAACACACTACGCTTAACCTCCTCCAATGTAACAGCTTTAGTTAAGGACTCGTTCATGTCTGAGGTGACCACCGTTTGTAAGGTTTTCAACACAACACTCATGTCATCAGGAAGTGTAGAAGTAAAAAGGTTCTTAAAATAAGCAATAGCTTCTCTTGAGATATCTTCTGAACCATATATATTTGCACCATTACTATCTTTAATGGTGGTAATCTTGTTCTTGGCATGCCGATTCTTGGTAGAAGCATGATAAAATCTGGTGTTTCTATCTCCTTTTTGAAGCCTTTTGTTTCTACTTTTTAACTTCCAATAGTATTCTTCTTCTCGGTAAGCAGAATTCAACTCAAATTTCAAGGTTTGTATCGCTTCTGTTGTATAGCTGGGATCTAAGTGTGCTTGATCAATCTTCTGAGAGAGAGATTTGATTTGTTTTGCAGAATTGGTAATGTTGTCCTTTTTCTACTCAGAAATATTGTGGCACATCTCTTTAAACGTTGTAGTAAAGGAATGTTTAAGTTTTTTTGGGAGCACCAATCTTTTTCTACCAATTCTCGGAAACCCTGTCTATGATACAAACGTTTATCATAACAAAACATTTTCTTTCCAAACTCTGTTTTCCTTCGAATGGCAGGACGATGATCTGATTCAATCATCTCTAAATACGTGATGGAAGATGCAGGATATGTTGCTCTCCATTCATCATTCCCATATCTCTGTCTAACCAACTCTGAACCAAATGAGTATGACGAGTACCAGACCAAGTCATGTTATTACCCGAGAATGGTAAATTCTGCATCTTGCAATGAGTTACCATATTGCTAAAATCAACCAAACTCCATGGTTCTCTTGGATTCCCACCAATCTTGTCTTGTACTTTCAAGACCTCATTAAAGTCCCCACACATAAACCATGCTCCTCACATATTCACTGCAATACGCTTTAACCGTTCCCACAATATGTGTCACAAACTTCTAACTGGATGACCATAGATACAAGATAAGTAAAAAGAATGCTCGTTATTATTTATCTTACAGTCAAGCATTCGATCATCCATAGAAAGGAAGTCAATTACAATGTTCTTGTTCCAAAACAAAGCCAAACCACCCCAATACCCATAGGACTGGCACATCTAACATAATCGTACCCCAACTGAACACAAACATCACGCAGAACATCATCTGAATTCTTAGTTTCAATAAGAAGAGTATGTCCGGGGAGAGAGAAGCCTTTATCCCTTTAAGGCATCGAACTGTCGATGACTCTTTCACACCTCAACAATTCCAAAAGGTTGTATTCATCCCGGCTCCAGTGGTTTAGGGCCCACCGTACCCTCACCAGTTGCTGACTTATCATCAGCATTGTTGCAGAGTCCAGACGTACTTGCTCCATCATTTCCTGTTGGAGAGTGAGCGATTTGTGTTTTGCGCTTCTTGTTATGATGATCTGGAGTGCTGGAATGAACATCTTCTTGCTTATTGCTTGACTCACCAAGATGTGGTTCACAAGGTGTGGGGAAACCCGTAGGGTGATCATGCGTTTCATTATCACCATCGTCACTTTGATCATCATCTCCATCATCTACTTTATCTGGTGGGATTTCATCATCATTGATGACATTGTTGAGAGGACAATCATTGTTGTCATGTGACATTAAACCACAAGTGCTACAGAATCCTCGTAACTTTTCATAGTGAAACTTTAACACCACCATTTGAGACCAAATCTGAATTGTCTCTGAAATATCAGAGGAGTGGAGACATTCCAGAGAATCTTGATGCGAACAAAATCCACACTCTGTGATCCTTCAGACTGGAAATCAGTATCCATAAATTGATCCATCTCATAACCAATGCGGGCTATCAATCTCTGAGACAGGTACTGGACCGGAATCCCTCTTACCTGAATCCAAAAAGGGATGTATAGCAGATCATCACCCGTAAGAGATGGTTTCCATCGCTGCATCACCACCATCCATTCATTAAAGGACCACGGTCCTTGTCGTAAGACTGAAAGCATCAATTCTTCAGTACAGAATAAGAAATGGATCTTCATATTCTCAACCAGACGACTCACAACATCACCAGCAACACCCCACAGACGCGGAAAAATCCCCAGCATAGCGCGCAGGTTTTGACGCCTTGGATTCACCGGTTTCACAATGAGGCTAAAGCGATTTTCCTCAATCGCCTCCGCACACAGATCATTGGGACGATCAATTACAGCATCATTTATTCCCAAAGTTATCTCTTGCAACTGTTACGAACTCTATCCGACATGATTAAAAGAAACATAGGAAAACTGATTTCGTTTCTCTTATCAATTGACACTGAAAAAGACATAAACCATGTATTATATAGGGATTTCCATAAATGTCACAATTTATCCAAGATCACAAAAAAAAACTGATAGTTAATTGCAACGTGGGACCACCGATATCACAATTTATCCAAGATCACATTAGTTCTTAAAAACTTTACGAATTTAGGATGATGTATTAAATCTAGTAACTGAGAGTAACTGAAATAGTTTGATTTTAATAATAGTTATATGAGTTTTAGTTACAGAAATAATGTATGATCTTAATTAAAATCATATATTTTATTCCAAAATATAATTGTTGAATATTTATATTTTTGAAGTAAAAACCTAACAAAACACCTAAAATCATAACATATTTCATAAAGTCAAGTACTTACACTATCTTCAATAATAGTATATTTTAGGTTATTTTGTAGAATCATAAACTAAATAAAATAAATTTCAAAAAGATGTTTAAAATTATATCTAAATAATCGATGATTTATAATGTTAATAAAAACAATTCTAAATCTTAAATTGAGTATAGTATTATTTTTTTTGGTAGAAAAAAATTGTTTTTGTTTATTTCAACAAGACACGTAAGAATATGAGAGTTTGATTTACATTGACTACTGGGTGAAAGGAAAGGTTCAAATTATCATCACAGTGAACCTATTGATAATTATAAATATTACCTCCAAAAGTCAAATTCAACTATAATAGAATAAATCCCTTGAAAAATCACTAAAATGCATTGTATACGCTTGACATTTTCAAAAACGAAAAAAAAGAATAATAAGAGACGTTAACTTGCAGATAAAATTAGGTGAGAATGTAAGCATCTGTGAAATCAAATGACATATGTGACAAAAAGGTTGGTCAGCTTGTGAAATCAAATGACATATGTGACAAAAAGGTTGGTCAGCTTACTCGTAATGGATTTGATTTTTCACCCCTGAGCTGAAAACTAGAAGTCAAGTATATTCAAGTCCTTGACCTTTAGGGGTCTTATGCCACGTATAATCCAGTTGCTCTCGATCTGGTCTCCTTTTTGTAATAAACAAACCGACCAAAAGATTAGGTCATATCATATAGTTTCCGTTTGGATAACTCTATCTATAAAGAGTTGAACGCGGAGTTCTCACAAATAAGCCAACACTTGATTAACTTGTGACGAATGAAATCTAACGTCCGTATCAGGCAGTTGTATGTATGTGTTTGCACCGACTAAACAGATTTCATATTTACGTATTTTATTTGGAATTCGACTTTTATTTATTATTGAATTTCAAACATTTCAGGATCGGCATTCCGCACTAATGACCTTTTAGCAAGTATTGAATTTATGAACAAATTTTAACAGCATTTGACGCGAAATAATCTTCCCATGAGTATTATTAAGAAAAAAAACTATATTCCATGTATATTCTAGGGAGTTTTGCAAATTTGACCCATAACTTGAAGTCAAATACAAAAATAATCTTTTTTTTTAAATTGATTTTACCTTATTCACCCCACAAGTTCATGTAATTCACGAAAATGTCATCAATTTTTTTTTTATTTTTTTCGAAAATAACATTTTTACTCTCTCACCCTCATCATTGTTAAGTAATTACAAGATTGTCATTGTCATCAATACTCTAACCACCATGAACAACCAATTTGAAGCACTTAATGCTTCTAAATTCCATTTACCCTTTTTTTTTCTCTATTCTTATTAACTAAACAACACACATCTCTCACTTTCTTTCCACTAGCTAATAAAATCCAAGATTTTTGATTCTACATTTTTTAGGGTTCATATAGTCAAAGAAACTAACAATTCAGGGTAGGTACCTTCATTTGAGATTTTGTGTGCTTGGAGAAGCCTTATGTGTGATAAGATAGTTATCTCACCAATTTAAGGTATGAAATCGAGTTTTTTCCCAGATATGTTCGTCGAGACGACTGAAATATCAGTCGTCTATTTTCGTCTGATCAACGCAGAGGTTATTTTTGCAATTGACTTTGCAATTTGTTTCCA